>CP137668.1:40326731-40458719 GCA_037976565.1 Mesocentrotus franciscanus | reverse complement strand
CCGGGTTCAAATTCAGTATTCGTTAAATTATTGAAACCAGATTGCTGATGATCATTTATCTGCCTGTAATGATTGCAATATGACGCTTCATAAAAACAGTACCGGAGTGCCGTATATTGTCATCAAATATTGTTCGAATAGCATTGTAGAGACGATGAACAAATAAAAATAATTATCCATGGTCGTTAGTCGTGAGAATCCGAAAAATCCAAACAATAGAATCAACCGAAGTGGAATCAACTGTTAAACGAATTTATCATGAGTCCTAACCTTTAAATTTGTTACCTCATGTCGTAGAGGTATTAAAGAGCAGCAATGGCGATCATTTGTCGCTAAAAGTCAACAATCGTTGCTTATTTTGCTTTTCCCTAAAATTACCATGAGACATCAAGCTACATAGAACTATGATCGATAAACATGATATTGTCTTGAAAACAGTCAGAAAACATTGGAACTAGAATGAATATGAGATAATGCGATCATGTAAACAAGTGCTTTTGTCCATGTTAATCCTCCAGTACCAAATACCCAAGCAAAACTCGAACCAGATGCGAAAAAAGGTAAACTTAAAGACATTAATTTATGACATATTGTCTATTGTCATGATTGTATTCTCTACTTATTTTAATTTCAAATACAGTCAAACCTGCTTTAGTGACCACCCGCCTACAAAGACCACCTCTCTACAAAGACCACATTTTTTTGTTTCCCTTGAAAATGGTTTCTCATTGAAACATGTATTAAAGGAACCTGTCTAAAAAAATACACACTCAATTCTTCAAAGTTCATGAAAATTTTTGTGAAATGTCATGCACGCAATATGATACAAATCATATAACCTGGGCAAAGGCATGGGGAAATCAAGTTTAAGGGGATAAGAAGGAAAATTAATGGGATTAAACTATATAAAGCAATTGATAAATAGTGAGGACATGACGTCACAAACTGATACCCAAATTGGCAATTTGTGTAGTGATTTCCATTGTTCCATAGTTTTACATACTTTTTCAAAATTTCATAACTTTCTTATTAATTATCCGATTTTGCTCAAACTTTTTTTGATTGGTTTGTCTGATTTTTCTGTTTCTATTGAAAGTAAGTTTTCTTTTGGAGTGGACTTGGACTTTAAGTTAAGTTGTATGAAAGCAGAAAAATAACGAACAGAATGGCATAAGTTTGAAATGAATCGGACCAATATAGTAAGGAAGTTATGAATGTTTGAAATATGAGATCACTAAGTCTTTGCGAATCTCAAATTGGTAGTTTTGTCAGTGGATTGTGACGTAGGACGAGGACTACTCTCCTATTTGCCGTGTACAAAAATATCATGAATATCTGTTTTTCTCGTAAGTTCCTTCTCCCTTGGGGCACTACTCAAAATATATTGTAGATAGCATATTATTAAAAGTCCTCTAAAAAAAAGTAAACCCTTAAATTTTAGTCATTTTATATGTTGGAACAAATGGGAAAGTAGTCTGCGCTACATTACATTGACATTACTGCTTCAGCCAACTTGAAGTGCCCATAGGCCCCATACGTATAATGATTACAACTTTCAAAAATTCATAACTTTCTTATATTTAGTCAGATTTATTTGAAATTTTCATCAGTTTGCTTGATTTGCTCTGATATTTCTGCTTTCTTTTAGAGTACTTGTCTATTTGGGTTGGATTTCCTTTAAGTCTCCAGCGGTAAGACAATAACAAGCACAATTTAAGACCAAGCTAAGACGTGTTGATGGTGCACATGCACGATGGTAAATGGGGCGTGTCTAGTTGAGAACGGGTACATCCTATATTATGTCTACCCCGGAACTGCCCCGGCAAGTACGCATCAGCTCGATCGGACGTCAGGGAAACTTTCAAGCATTTAACAACGCACATACCAGTATCAACAAGACCAAAGAAGAAAAATAAAACTCACATAATCCGGGCCACTTGGTCAATCACAACAGCAAGAATGATGTAGGTAATGATATTACGAGCTGTTAACCCCATCATAACAATATTTGGAAGACAACCATCAGCTTCAAAGTTTACAGAAGAATGCAGACAAGCTTAGAGGAGGAACTAGATGCGCGCGCAGATGTTGATTCATTCACTGCACAGTTACTAGTCTAGTTCTGGACCCTTGTCCAGTGGTGGCGCGATCCCGAGTGATTGCGCGATCCCCGAGAACCGGTCCGGAAAGCGTTATTTTTTCGGCGGCACAGTGAAAGCCAAAGCAGCTGTGATAAAGTTTGTTGACCTGTGCAAAAGTCTCGCGAAATCTCGCAAATCGCGGGACACGAAATATATGAGGGTTTATCCCATTTCCGGGTGGCGTCATTTTTTTCTGCGGCACAGATTGGGGCTTTTTTAAAAAAAAGAGGTCTGGATTTAACCCTAACCCTAACCCTAACCCTAACCCTAACCCTAACCCTAACCCTAAATTTTCCCATAGGCTCAACACGCACCTAACCCCAATCTGTGCCGCAGAAAAAATAACGCTTCCGGGCATGGGTGTCGATCACGGGGGTGGGGAATATATCCCCCAATATTTCAGGTGGGGGATGGCCTGTACAATCATCCCCCCCCCCCAATAATTCACCATCAAAAAAAAATGAAGAGAAAAATTAATGATGAGAGCCCGATGAGAGTAGTTAATGGTTATTACTCGCAAGATGACCATCAATATACACATTTTGCTATCTCATTTTCATAATACATATATAAATAGAAAACAAAGTAAATGAGACAACCGTATATGAGACAAGAATAAATTGAATTCTCGCTCATACGGCTTCATCAGGAATTGATGAATTTATTCAATTTATTCAATCAACAGCATCATAGAAATGCAGCGCGCCAAATGCAGAGCCGCAGCGTTAAAAAGCAACGAGCTAAATGTTAAGCGCGAAGCGCAAAAGTGCAAAAAGAAGTAGAGGATGGGAGAGAGAGATAATGAGAGACAGAGAGGATAATAACCCAGGTAGCAAGCCCATGTGGGACCCACATGGGTCCCATATTCTCTGAAACATGGGCCCCATATGGAAAACCATCTGGGGCCCTAAGGCATCTGCACCCAAGAAGCATATGGGACCCATATGGGTAAACCCATATAAGACAGATGGGACCCAGATGGGACCCATACCAAACTGGGCCCAAATGGGTATGCCCAGCTTAATCCCATCTGGTACCCATATTGGTTAACCCAGATATATCCCATGTGGGTTAACCCAGATTTTCCCCATGTGTTACCCATATGGGCATATTCATATTCTACCTATATGTGTACGCCCAGCTCATTCCCATCTGGGACCCATAAGGGCTGGCCCAGATAGATCCCATATGCGTTACTAAATATTGGCCCCATATGGGATACATATATGGGTTCCATTTAATAGCCCAGATGGCAAAAGTGACCCAGATTATCCCCATATGGGTCCCATATGGGCTTGCTACCTGGGAACAAAGGGGAAGAAACGGGCAGAAGAAAAAAGGAAGGGGGAAGAGAAAAGGAAGAAAGACAAGAGAAAGAGGGGCATATATATTCCAGCATTTCCTTCAGGGAACTGATGTGAATGGGCGATGAAAAAAGAAGTTGACTTTAAAGTAACCTACAATGAAATATTGCTCATGTTTATTTCTTACAATGTCAAAATTACTTTACGGGATCCCCCTCCCTAAAAAGCTTAGGCATGGGTGATGGTAGGTATGAGGTTAATGCATGATCAGGACTTATAGTAGTTGAGTGGATGGAAAAGAAGTGAGAAACAAGCTGAAGAGAAAGACGGTTTTGTCCAAATGGCAGCATGTAGGAGACGAAACTTTCAGTTTGTTCCCTGATTCATACTCAGTATCTATTTTGTTTTATTGATTTCATCCATTTCTTTGTTTATTTATATCTTTACATGTAAAACATTTGAAGAGCTTTTTTCCGAAAGGAGCAAAATCTTTTGATAGCAAATGGAGATAATGATATACATTTTCCTCTATTTACCTTGAACAAAATTATTAACCTAAATTACGAGAGAAATTATGAACACATGCATCTTTTACTAACAATTTTCCATAGACACCTGAACAAAATCGGGTAAACAAAGAGTTCTTTCTTAAGTTACACACATGGATCTAGTGCCTCTTGAAAATAAGCTCTTTGTATGTACATAAACAAGCAATACAACAGAATACTCCAGTTCAATATTTTGGAGAAAGATTATTATGTCACAACTTATTTTTGTTTTATTGAAAAGCTGATGTAGGCCTATGTATTGTATTCAAACGTAACAGGCATTAGATAGTTAAGGTGTTTTTGAAGGTTAGAATGTTATTAAGTTTGAAGTTTTGATTATAACACCCTTTCAATAATAATGCACCTTCTAAGACTGGTTATAGATTTTGGAAAAAAATAGTGCTCTGGTCAGGACCTTAGGGGAATATTATGCTTATATTTTAGAGCGTATCTGGTATGATAAGTATATCTGGGTGAAGAAGGAGATAATGGAAGTTTGTTGTTTGGTAGTTGGAACGTAAGTTTTATATTATGTTTTTAAGAAACAGACAGTTTGTATGAGATCAGGAGTGGAAATTTTCTGTCATTTTGAGAACCAAATTTTGCATCAGTGATATTCTGTTTCATTGAATTGAGTTTCCCGCAGAGAGGATTCAGTTGGTTTAATTAAAGAAGGAAGAGAGTCAAATGAAGAACCAAAAGCAATATGTTTTTCATTTACTAATGAGAACTATGTTGTTTTGAGATCTCCTTACACAGAATATTGGAATGGGTTTTTCACGATGAATGTTGTTTGGAGACATCAATATTCATAAAATGTATGTTTCAATCACCAGGAAATAAAGAATTTTCTGTCTACATGAACCTTTCCTGGTTGCTTATTAATGCATTTGCCCACTGGTAATACTTTCACAAGTTGATATCCCTCACCATTGGATTTTTTTGTGGTAATGTCTAAATTTCGTTTAAAAATAGATGATATCAGTCTGGTAGGCCTACACTGCAGGCAAGAGTCAGGACTAACATTTAGCATGTTATTAATTTTATTACCACTCTTATATTCTCTGAAATGTTATCTTTATTAAGGGTGACTTGAAAAAGTTAATAACTTGGAAGGGAGGGTGCAACCTGCCACACGCTTCTACCTCTTGGTTGCTTTGATCCATTGCCGAAAATATTTTGGCACCTATCATCCCCAACCACGGATACAAATCGACACCCCTGCTTCCGGGTGCTGTGTAAATTCGGTCAGTGTGCCTAATTATCGCGGGCGTTGCGGTCTGACTGTTTCTGAATTCTGTAAACTTTGAAGCTGATGGTTGTCTTCCAAATATTGTTATCATGGGGTTAACAGCTCGTAATATCATTACCTACATCATTATTGCTGTAGTGATTGACCAAGTGGCCCGGATTATGTGAGTTTTTCCCTTCTTTGGTCGTGTTGATACTGGTATGTGCGTTGTTAAATGCTTGAAAGTTTTCCGCTGGTAAACCCCACAGTTTCCCTGACCGATCGAGCTGATGCTTACTTGCCGGGGCAGTTCCTGGGTAGAAATCTATAGGATGTACCCATTCTCAAGTAGACACGCCCCTTTTACAATCGTGCATGTGACAACATACATCATTACATGTATATATAGACTATACTGTTGCTACCCATACTGAAACTAGAAAGATCGAAGTAGAATGTGCATCAACAAAGGATACATAAATGGGGGAAATGAAGAAGATTCTAGTCTCTATTCACGGACTAAATTTTGTCTTAGTATTTAAACATTGTCTTTCTTTTCAATTTTCTATTATGTTCATTGGTTTTGGAGAAAAAAATTAGGAAGTGCTTATGGAAAATGACAATGGAATTCTGATTAATTGGACTTAATCAAATTTATATATATATAAATGTATTGTGTTAGATAGGCAGATGTTCTCATATATTATATTATGATTTGGAAAAGGGGATGATTCTGATTGAAATGAAGAGCTGATGTTACGTGATATTTGAAGAAAATGAGATAAATAACATAAAGTATAGTCATATATGAAGCCAACTATCTTGACTTCATTTTTTTTCTCCAATATTTTTTTCAAAAACAGATATAATCTGGGATTTCATAAGACAATGTACACACATCATCCTGGGATCTGCAGAGCACTACCAGGCATTGGTAAATAGAGAATTCATCTTCAATTCATCTTCAATTCATCTTTTTGTTTTGGTATATCACATTTGAATAGTATCACCTGTGAAATAAATTACATTTAATGAAGTCATGGAATTGATTTCTTATAGATTGTTTGACAATAGGTTTTGATACGATAGACTTTAGATTATATGATTGAATAACTTTCCTCTAACACTATAGACCTACTGTGTGATGGAGATAGATACAGGTGCAGACAAAGAGTTTAAAAGCTTTCTTGTTTTCCATATCTATGCAAAAGGCATTATATATATATAATATGTGTGTGTGTGTGTGAAAGAAAAGATATTGGTTTGACCCATGTATAATCACTCCCTTCTCTATCTTTTTTCCCACTTTTTATTTAATGTTGAAATTAGTATTTTGTTTTATTTTGTAATATACCATAAAGAAAATGGCTCTGAGGATATTGTGACTTCCTCCAATGGACTTGCATTCATATCATCTGTAAGTAAATATGAAGAGCATAAGTCTTATTATATCATTATTATTATGATTACTATTATTACAATCATTATTGAGCTCAGTATACTTGCAAACTTACGATTATGATTCTTAAAACTAGAAGGAGATAGACCAATATAAATGCACATAATTCATGAAAATACAACCTCATTATTGCAATTGAAAATTATATATGGTCTATCTAGACAAAAAAATGATTAGAGGAAGGTAGAAAATACAGAAGAGTTTAAAGTTCAGTTAATAAGTTATCTCTTTATCTAGGATTTGAGCTCAGATCAATTGTCTGTAGATTATCAGCTGAACTATTCTTGTATTTGGGTATTTACTTTCATTGCACCTTGTTTTATTGATGTAGAGATATACATGTATATGTGCATGATATATAGTCAGTTGTCAGTTGTAGCATGTAACAGAGTGTCTGAACTATGAAGACTTCATGGTATTGCACTCATGGTCTACTGTACTATAGCTTCTCTTATTTGATAAAGCCGGAGATTGCCTTGAGGTTTGTATGGCATCCTGTATAAGTGTCAAAATAATACTGGTGTTACTAAGCGCAAAATAGTCTGTAGATTATCCATCCTTGAGCAGTCTTTACACTGTGATAAGCCAGTCAAATGTAATCAACACGGCCTTCTGTGTTCTGATTGTAAAAGATGGTTTCACACTGATTGTCAAGCTATACGATCAGAGTACCGTAGGTTATATTATTTGATTTTGATTTGATTTGATTTGATTTGTTTTATTGTCCAGATGAATGGAAATTCGTTTTTTCACATGGTTACAAAGTATGTACATCAAGCATAAGTCAATTGAACAACTTCAATTACACATTACTCATTAATCACCGAGTAAGTTATATTAATAATTTAAACTAATTATTTATAGAATCAACACTAAATTCAAAAACAATAAATCATGCTTTTAAATTTTGACTATATGATCACATGATCTCATTAGTGACTGCATATTTAATTTCAATATTCATATATAAATAATATTAATCGCTTTAAATATTATAATAAACCTGGTATCAAAATACAGTTAAGGTACCGCCCCCCCCTTCCCATTACCTTTAGGAATCGTCTCATCTTATTACTTTACTATTGAACATGTGGATGGAATCAGGGACAAACGAGTTTCTAAAGCGAACCCGCTTGGTACGTTGGACACAAAGGCGGACACCAGATCTATTGAAGCTAAAATGACTGAACAAAGGATCATATGGGTTGGATCTTTCATAATACGCATGACCTTAGCTAGTGAACCATCACCATACAACTTTTCAATTTTGGCAGTGCGATACCAATGATTCTCTGAGCTATTTTCCGTGGTCTGTCTAGCGCTTTCTTACTGTCACATGTTAGGTTGTCATGAAAACAAATAAAATTACACAAGAGAATGTACTGGATGATCGTCTTATAAAAGAACACAAGAAGAGTATTATCTAAGTGCATTTTCTTGAGTTGTCTCAAAAATATAATCTCTGGTTAGCTTTCTTTTGTGTGGCATGTATATTGCTTGACCAATCCAGACTGTTATGGTAGCAGGTAGTACCCACGTATTTAGTTCTACTACATCATCATGTATGGTGAGAGGTACATGGTCATCTGGTACGTTCTTACGGAAGTCTACAATCATTTCCTTAGTTTTTGATACATTGAGTTGCAAGAAATGTGAGTCACACCATTTCACAAAAGAATCAAGCACTGCGAAATAACAGTTGGCATCACCGAAGACGTATCCTGTGATGACTGTGTCATCAGCGTACTTGATGATAGTACAATTGGCTTCCGTGCTAACACAATCGCTTATGAATACCCTGATGAGAAGTGTAATTGTTTAACATGTTGTCTGCCATCTTTTTGTGATTCATTATTTACTGACGATTGTCTAGAGAAAGAAAACCAAAACGAGGATAAACTAAAAGAAAGCTATTTTAAGGTAACGCGCGTTAACCCTGAAAAGCAAGCGATAGCAAGAACAATTTAGCCAAACCTCACAGATGAAAAACACTTCTCTTTATCAAGAATTTGAAGAAAAGTTTAACGTTAGAGGCCTTCGTTTTTTACACCTTAATATGAGGGCTATCCTAAACAAGATATCGATATTAGAATTCTTAAAAAAAGAAAAAGGCCATCTATTATTGCTTTAACTGAAACATGGTTAAATAATTCCATAAATGATGAAGAAATTGAAATAGACAGATATAAAATCATACACCAAGATCGATTCTCTGGCTCTGGAGGTGGTGCATGTTTCTATATCAGAAATGATATTGCATTCAATATTATTGATGCTATAAGTACTGGAGATACGGAATCCCTATGGATTTATTTGATTAGACCAAAACCAAAACCAATTGTTGTTGGCGTTCTGTATTGACCTCCGAAAAACAATTTGTTTATTGAGAAATTGTCCAATATTCTTGATATATTAAAGAAGGATGACGACATTATTCTTTTAGGAGACATGAATATTTGTATTTTTCACAAATCGCCACTGGCAAAAATATATTGACTTGTTGAGTCTTTACGAGTTTAGTCAACTCTTTAAAGAGACAACGCGCGTTACACCTACATGTTCTTCTCTACTGGATCATGTTAGTTGTAGCAAAGAAAGCAAAATAAGTCAAAGTAGTGTCATTGATCTTGGTATTAGCGACCATTCTTTTACTTTCTGTACACGGAAAAATATTAGACTGCCTATAGGTCATCACAGGATCACAATGATATCAGATCCATGAAAAAATATACAGAAGAGACTTTCAATCTTCAACTATCTGTTGTTGATTGGTCAGGAATAACTGACTGTACAGATGTAAATGGGGCATGGTCAATATTTCAACATGTTTTTATCTCAACTTTGAATATGATAGCGCCACTGAAACGGATAAGAATAAAACAAATATCAGAAAATTGGGTGACTAAAGATATTCTTTTCCTAATTCAAGAGAGAAATATAGTATACAAAAAAATGAGGAAAATAGCAAAAGATGAGACGCTCTATAAAAGATACAGGGTATTAAGAAATATGGTCCAAAGAGAGGTGAAAAAGGCTAAACTCGATTACTTACAAAACAAGATAGTAAGCAAATAAGTGATGGGACAAACTATCACTTCTGAGACGATCTGGATGTAGCTATCTTTCCGTCTAGATAGCGTATACATTCAGATCGCCGAGGAAGTGATAGTTTGCCATCGCCTGAAACCAAAAGGTGATTATTTGCTTTTTATTCCACATCGGAAACATTTCACTTCTTCCGTCATTTTAGAGCACCAAGTCATCAATATTAACAGCTAGCAAACGGTGTACGATACGTACAGTGCATGCAGTACTTACATACGTACGTACGTACGTATACGCAACTTATACAATCTTCGGTGAAAGTGCGCTGCACTGTGTAGATAGTACTACTATCTTCAGTGAAAGTGCGTTGTACTGTGTGGATA
The DNA here is from genome assembly GCA_037976565.1 of Mesocentrotus franciscanus. Classification (NCBI taxonomy): domain Eukaryota; kingdom Metazoa; phylum Echinodermata; class Echinoidea; order Camarodonta; family Strongylocentrotidae; genus Mesocentrotus; species Mesocentrotus franciscanus. Next base: position 40,448,608 of record CP137668.1, on the reverse strand, counting down.
GTAGTACTATCTACACAGTGTAACGAACTTTTCTTTCCCCATCAATGATGGGCGAACTATCTTTCATCACGTGATTTACTTTTGACCAATCGTAGAGCAAGATTCTTAGTATGTGGAATATAAAAGAAAATAAACAAGATTCGAAAAGGCTTTGGCAGAATCTAAAAAGCTTAGGATTAAAAAATAAGAGAAAAGAACAAGAATCTGTCATTACAATCGATGGGGAATTATGTCATGAAAAGATGGCCATCGCTAATGAATTCAATTCTTATTTTTACAAATGTGGCTGCGAAATTAGGAGACAAACTACCCCCTTATAAAGACCTTTTCAGCGCAGACAATGATTGTATTCGTGAGTTTTACGAAAGATAAAGTGTACGTGAAAACAGCTTCGAGTTATTACCAATCAATGAACATTTAGTTTTCAATGAGTTACGTTGATTTAATGTTTCAAAAAGTACTGGGAAGACATGATTCCAGCAAAATTTCTGAAAGATGGTGCGAAGGTTTTATATAAGCCTTTAATAAACCTATCTATCTTGACGAGTACTTTTCCAGAGGATATGAAAATAGCAAAAGCGACTCCACTTAATAAAAAGAAAGATAAAACTGATGTTAGCAACTATAGACCTATTAGTGTTTTAAGCGTAGCATCAAAGATTCTAGAAAAATCAGTCTGTGTTCAAATTGAAAAATAGTTCAAAGAAAATGATATAATTTATGTATTTCAAACTGGTTTTCGACATGACTATTCGACTGAAACATGTCTAATTCATTTGACTGATTATTTGAGGACAGAAACTTCCCTAGGGCGCTTTGTTGGTATGGTGCTCCTTGATCTGCAAAAAGCTTTTGATACAGTTAATCATTGCGTCTTATTGAAAAAGTTACAACTAATGGGTTTTAATAGGGCAAGTTTAGAGTGCTTCAGATCCTACTTGTCTAATCGACACCAAGTAGTGGCCACTCATGATATTCGTTCCAAACTAATGCCTATAACATGCGATGTTCCTCAGGGAAGCATTTTAGGCCCAATTTTATTTACTAGTTATATCAATGATATGTGTATTTGTATAAAAGACTTAAAACTATTATTGTAAGCGGATGACAGCGTACTACTCTATTCAAATCCTAATCCAAAATATCTTAAGGAAAAGCTCTGTAAACAGCTCTCTACGTGTGTCGATTGGATGACTGATTATAAGCTTTCTTTACACTTGGGAAAAACAGAAAGCATTTTGTTTCGTTCTAAAAGTAGTTCTAAAAAGTCATTTGAATTCGAAGTGACACAGAATAATCAAGTAATCAAGAGAAAAGAATCTGTTAAGTATTTAGGCATTGAGTTGGCTAGCGCAATTTCATTTTCATCTTTAGTAAATTCAGTTGTAGAAAAAGCAAATTCTCGTCTGAAATTTTTGTACAGATATCAAAGTTGTATGGATTTAAAAGCAAGACGTATACTCTGCATTGCTGTTATTCAATGTTCTTTGACTATGCTAACCCTGCATGGTATAGTAACATAAACAAGTCAGATCAAAAGAAGTTGAAAATTATACAGAACAAAATGGTGAGATTTATCAACTGTTCTGGTCCAAGAACTCATGTTGGCTACAGCGAACTTTCTAAAGCTGGTTTTCTTGAAGTCAACCAAAGATCAAAACAACTCGTATTGCATCACGTGCATAAAATATATACTAGGTCGAATCATTATATTCGATCCAACTTCGATATTGTTACTGACTTACAAGATTATAATACAAGAAATAGCCGATTCAACTTTAACTTACTAGAAAGAGTAGGTAGTATTGTCATAAAACATTGGAATTCCCTTCCTAATGATATAAAGGAAATAGAAAACTTTGCTCATTTTAAGAGGAAATCAAAGGAATACCTAACACTTGAGAGTCAGAGGAGAGAAGCAATTGACATGTTATATGATTGAAATAGCCTGAATACAGAACACTTTTCTTTTCTCTGCCGGTTCATACTTTTTAATTTTGTATATACTTATGTTTTTGTACGTTTTATAAATTCAATATATTCATTATTATTTTCCTCTTCTTCCTCTTCCTCCTCCTCCTCCTTCTCTTTTTCTTCTTCTCCTTCTTTTTCTTCGTCTTCCTTTTCTTCTCCTTCTTCTTCTTCTTTTCTTTATCTTCTTCTTCTTCTTGTACTTATTATCATTTCTATCATTACTATTTTAATGTTGCTATTATTATCATCATTATTATCTTTAATAAGTTGTTTCTTCTTATCTGTCTGTAAATAATACGATTTTAACTTATTATTTGTAACTATATTATAGTACATGTATGTCGGGGAACCCACTGGAAATAAGCTCTCGAGCTTTCGTGCGTTATCCTGTTCAAGCTGACTTAATTTTGATCTGTCATTCTTTTATATTGTTGTATGTTGGAGGCTTGGCGAATAAAATCAATCAAAACACTAGGTTTGTTTGTAATTAGTCAAAGTCATGTGCCTGTGTATTTTGAAAGTTTGATCAAAGTTGATATCTCTTCCAAATCAGGGTTGCCTGAAAGAGTTGGAACCTGATCAAGGAATATTAGGTCAAGTCTTTCTCTTTGACTTCAACTATCCTGATATGGACCCTAAAGACATCGAAATCATTGGCATTGATAAAGCAGCCTGGGTACCTGTAGGAATGGACATCTGGGAGAGTGGACCAAAAGGTATTCTAGAAATATTGTTTTCATGAATAGTCTTAACTCTTTACCGTCTTATGTCCACCAATAGAACAAAATGTGAACCACCAATGTCGACTTTGTTCACATGCACACGCTCCAAACAGTGTGGCAGTTCAGGGTTTTGATCAAAAGGGAATACGGAGCTAAAATGGGATGAAATGACAGGAAAGTGGATTTGTAAATGACTAAAATAAAAAAGGGGGAAAAAGAAAGAAAAATACTTCTTTTTAGTAAAGTTACAAAAGAAGGAAATTCGATCAATAAATAAGCAATCAAAATATGAATTAAATTAACTAACAGATAAATCCCTAGAAATGTTGCAGAGTGCAGACAAATTGTGTGACTGTATTGTCACTGTACTGGAAACTTGTTTTCACTGTAATTGATATTATAATATCTATGTGAAAATATTTATATTTATAGGGCTATTGAAAATCATGAATGTTATATATCTTTTTATACTACTGATCATATACAGTAATATTGAGATAATTCTCTGTGACCAAGGGCGTCAATCCGGGGGGGAGGGGACAGGGGGACACGTCCCCCACGATTTATCCTAGGAGGACATATAAAATGTCCCCCATGTTTTGTCAGAAAAGAAGTTCTTTAATAATTTAATGTAACAAAGCTTCTGCGCTTCGCGCGGGAGGGGGGACTGAATTCAAACAAGGATTAATAGTCGAGAACGGTACAACGAATCGTCTTCTTTCTCTACAAATTTAATGAAACAGGGATTAAGAGTCGAGAACGGTAGAACGAATCGTCTTCGTTCTCTAATAATTAAAAGACAATAAATGAATCGGTCACCAATGAAAGTACATGCCGTGAAACAGAATAACTAGAGAGAGTGTGTGTGTGTGTAGCAACATAACGTGGTATAACTGTGAAAGTAACTTTAAAGGTGACATGTAATTGTGCCCCCCCCCCTATGCTCAAACTAGGATTGACGCCCTTGTCTTTGACCTAACCTAACCTATTAGATTTCCTTACAAAATCATCTTACAATGATCATGATCCTAGGATTAATGTCAGCTATTCCAAGCTATTTTGTCCCATTTTACCAACCACGTAGTATATATATGTGATCTTTGTATTAAGTTAGTAGCCCTACTACTACTAGCTAGGGTTTTTTCTTCCAGGAAAGATGATAACAATACATAGAAAACGTCACAGGGTTGACAAAATGATATAACATTAACAGTATGATATTTAGCACCAGCCAATGCCTGGGGATCACCTGCATTAAAATCAATTATGGGTTGTACGACACTTGCTCTTGTAAAAGATACTTCACATCAATTTCCTTCACTAACTGAATTCTTAAATTCAACCCCAGGCTCAAAACTATACCTATAACCCCAACCCTAACCCTAAACCTAAACCTAACCTAAAGCTCAATTGCAACACCAACCCTAACCTATACATTTGTCAAAATAAAGCCCGGAGCAAGTGTTGAGAGAGTAAATGCAGGGTCAACCAATTCAACCAATGATGAAGTGACATAAGATAACACATTTGATTTCAATATATATGTTTAGAACTCTACAATACATGCTAACATAATTATGGGACACTAATTGACCAAATATCTTGGACTTGTGCTCATATATAGTAAGTTGTGAAATTTGTGTCATTATCACTCTCTTTAGATAATCCCAAACTGTCTCTCTATGTCGTGAACAGGCAACCTGACAAAATAGGGATTGAGGTATTTGACTTTTCATACAAGAACAAGGTTCCTACCTTAACACATCAAAGAAGAATACATCACAAGAACATTTGGAGGTGGGTATACTTTATATTATTCAATGCCATTTTTTAGATTCTTTAGATTAAGAACAAGAACAGTTGCGCCGGGGCGCGGACCGGCAGCGGCCCGGCAGCTGTGGCTAGCAGTCGTGCAGTAACATAATAGCTGCGATCACCTTTGCTTTATAACTTGGGGCAAATATCAACCCTGTTACCTCCTCAAATTCTTGCCTCAAAACATGGTCCTGAAAACAAATATACGTCAGTTTCATCCGATTTCAATATTACCAAATCAACATGCATACCTCAGAGTTCACAAATTTGACTCATTTCAAAAAATTCTCGCCCAAAGTGTCATTTTCAGGAACTTTAAAAAAAATTGATCGTCAAATTTTGAACGAAGGTGTATCTTGGTATAATCTACAAGTCTATAGATTTTGGTGATACTGCCTCCAGAGTTCCGTCTTTTATAGGGTCGAAGGTCATTTTTGTTTTTATATATGTCATGTGTGCACTCTAGCTAGTGTGCGGTCTAACTGCAACATTTCTTGACGGATTTCTTTAAAATGGTGTATGGCAGTGTATGTTGGTAACATCTACGCACCTATAGTTTTTGGTACTGCTCCCACCAGTGTCCCATGTTTTATAGGGTCAAAGGTCATATTTTGCAGGATGGCGAGAGTGCACTCTGCAGACCACAATTCTTGATTGATTTCTTTCAAATCTTGTATAGAGATGTATTTTGATACAATCTACACATCTTTAATTTTTTGGTGATGCTGCCCTCATTGTTCCATCTTATACGCGCTCTTACTGCCACATTTCTTGACGGATTTCTTTCAAATTTTGTTTGGAGGTGTGTCTTAGTGAAATCTTAGTAAAATCTACACATCTTGACTGTTTGGTGATGCTGCCACCTGTGTTCCGTCTGTTATAAGTCAAAGGTCGTACTTTAGGGATATCTTCTTTCGCTCTGTAGGTCACGTACATTTCTTGACACATTTCTTTCAAATTTTCTATATAGAAATGCATTATACTCTAATCTACACACATATTGTTTTGGTGATGCTGCTCCTAGTCTTGACAATAGTCCGTGCCACTAGTGGTGATCTCTACGTCATCCTTTTGTTTCAGGGAGGGGATAGGGGATCTTTGTCCCTAGCTCCTTCGAATATAAGGATGACACAAAATCGCTGCCAGTGCCGGCGGGGGATACATTTGCATTGCGTGGCAATGGAAATTGCAATATTTCTAGCTGTTATTATTATTGCTGTAGTTGAAATGAAATGAAATTAAATGTCACTTTACAACATTTCCTGTCTTATGTAATACCAGTTTGACACTGGTTGCACTCATGCAAAAAAAATAATTTATACAAATATTCAGATACATGTTAAACAGACTGTCTTTCAATTAACTGTAATCTGCTTTTAAGTACATGTATATAATAGACCGATGCCTATATATATATATAGAGCAGATTATAAGAGGTCGGCTTTCTTACAGAAATTTGGGGCATTTATAGTAGTTTTTAGAGCCACTTTTTATACTTGGAGGGGGTGGGGAAGCAGCCAAACAAAGGAAATGTGTTGATGAATTTAACTCTTTTATCATAAAATACGATTACGTAATTGTATGATATAAATAGATCTAACATTTCAATTTTTGTGTTTTTGTGCTCTCAAGGTCTTATACCCGAGTAAGTTATGTCTAAGTTTTTTCTTAATTTAACAATACATCTGCACAATACTCCTAATTAATCTATATTATCATTCACCACAGGTCAGAACTTTGATTTCCCATAGTTTAATATTGTTTAAAGGTCCTTCTCTATGGACCAAGCACTCTCTTGCACTATTAATCAGCCCATCGCCTGATTCTTTTAAATGCTGTTATAAATCCCATCTTTTAAGTTTATAATCATAGTGTAAAATGTTATATTGCATGTTTGTTTCCTTACTTTATTTGTTTGTCTGTTGTTTGTTATAAGTATGTATCATTAATTTTGGGGTCAACGTACTATAAGGCTATTAGCTCTTTCTCATAATTTGTTTTGTCTTATTGCTTTGTATTGTTTTCTATAGATGATGGTCTGTTATGTATTTTGTGTATGTTGTTTTTATTGATAGCAGGATTGATTGTTCTTGTTCTCTTATGTTGTAGTTTGTTTACTACTGCATTAAAAAAACATGTTCAGGAATGGAAAGTGAGGATGAAGAAGTGGCTGTGTGAAACAAAGATCCTACAAGGGCATGCAGGTACTCACTATCTACATACACCAATGTGAAGTAATTCACTTCAAGGGCAATTAATCCAACCCTTGTGATAAGTTCATTTGAATAAAAGTAGGAAATACAGAAAGACAGAATGGCAAAAAAAAAGCAGCCCAATAATAAGAAAGTTTTGAATGTTTGATTTATGAAATCACTACATCTATGCGAATCTCGAACCGGCAATTTATTCATGACATAGTCGCGGATAAATCTCCTGTTTGTGGTGTACAAAAAATATCACCGATTTCTCTTTTTCTCATAAGTGCCTTCACTCTTGGGGCACTACTCAAAATATATATTATAGAGAGTACAATATTACAGGTCCTCTAAAAGGAAAAGACCATCCCGAATTATACATATTCAAAAAGATTACATTTTAGTCATTTTTTGTTGTTGGAACGAATGGAAAAGTTGTGTGGCACCACATCACATGCAGAGACAATACAATTTGAAATGTCCATAGTATAGTGATCACCACTTTCAAAAATTCATAACTTATTTTTTGTCAGATTTAGTTCAATAGAAAAGACCCTCCTGAGCAATGAATTTTTGAAAATTTAAACTTTGGTCATTTTATATGTTGGAACAGATGGGAAAGTAGTCCGGCACTACATCACGATGACATTACCGATTCAGTCAATTTGAAGTGCACATACGTATAGTGATACAACTTTCAAATATTCATAACTTTCTTATATTTAGTCAGATTTAATTGAAACGTTCATCAGATTGATTCTCTGATCTTTCTGCTTTCTTTTAGAGAAGTTGTCTATTTGGGTTGGATTTCCCTTTAAACTAGCCTGACCATACCAAGCGGTGATGCTGACCATACACAAACAGAATACCAAGGCTTCCTTGTTTCTTGTGGGTGGATATCCGGTGGACTACCAACCTGTTTACCAAGCTACTTTGCTATAGTCTATATTTCCAGACCATTGGTCAGTGGTCTTGTTACACAGTATATTATATCGAATATCAAGACGTATAGTACACTACAACTACCTTTTCAGCCAATTTGAAGTGTCCATAGTATAGTGATTACCACTTTAAAAAAAATCATAACTTTCTATTTTTTTGCCAGATTTAGTTCAAACTTTAACCAGTCTGTTTCTCTGATTTTCCTGCTTTCTTTTAGAACTGTTTGCTATGAGGGTTGGATTTCCCTTGCAGTCAGTATATTGTTTGTAATGCTGTAGTTTACCAAGTCATACGTGAACCAGCCTTAGTAGACCTTTAATCGTTGACAGAATCCTTTTGTTAAAATATGAATACATATCACGTTATCCCTTGTTCCACACAGTCCCAATGATGTTGTTTTGGTGGATGAAAACCGTTTCTACACAACAAACGATGCATATCTTCCCCAACCTATCGACGTTCTAGAGGTCATATTTCGGCTTAGCTTCGGCACTGTGGCATACTATGATGGACGTGATGCCAGGATCGTTGCCAAAGGACTGAAGTATTCTAATGGTGTAAACCTCTCTCCTAACAAAAAGTAAACCAATCCACCACTTTATGTCATATATCTTTGATATTAAATATAAGCCTCTGGTTAAGATCTTTTAGAAATATTTATTGATGTGATCTTAGACAGATTAGGAATTACAAACACAAATTTACCAATCAGACAAACTGGAAAGCAATGTTTTATGCGTTTGTATTGCATAAATGCATTATATATATTGCATTATATTTGCAGAATATTCCTCTTGCTTGATGGAATGTGTAACGTTCTCTTTCATGATAATGAAGGTCTCTTTTATAGAAGATACATAAGATGCATTGTACTACTTGGATTGTAGATTAATCATAACTAATTCAACCAATGTTGTTAGAGAGTGATTTTCATCATTGTATACACTGTACGTTTCTGAGAAGAAATATGAGTTTTAGATGCTACATGATACGGAGTTTTGCAAAATTCATTAGAAATATCACATAAGGGTTATCATGCTAACAATAAATCCATTTCTATCTGTTTGAATCATTTTTTTTCCTCTTCCCTTTGTGATTGTTTGTGATTGCATAGGTTATTGTATGCAGCTTCGTATATTGGACAAGAGCTGTTTATCTACAGAGTCCAGAGCGATGGGAATTTGGAACAGGCAAAGGTGAGGTATCAATATGGTTACACTGGAGATTTCTCTTATTATTTTCAGTGTGTGAATGTGTATGAGTAATATAATGGTTACAGGATTTTATCTTTAATCATTTAATAATTTAAACAAAATCATTTGATAATAGAATTAAGCTTGATGTTCATTATTTTCATCTCCCTCCAGCCCAATTCATTATAATTATAATAATAATTAGAATACAGTGATCTTATATTGCGCTCTCTGTCTAGTAAAATTATTCTGCGTTACATTATAGAACAAGAAAAGGCAAGAAGAAAAAAATACAACAGACTGTAATAGAACATTACAATTTATGTTGTGTCACATTTAGGTACTGTATGATTTTGAAGAAACAAATAAGGACCCCCCAAAATCAATTTCATTCAGCATTTTTTCATTGACCCTGACTAATGATTAGAATTTGAGTGATATACATGTATGTTATCCTAATAATTAGGTGGACATGATAAAGAGGAACCACCTCTGGTGAGGTATTAATTAACCCATTCCATGTGGGAACTGGGTGACTCCTGTATTAAAAGCCTATATGAATGAGATAGTTCAGTAGTCAATGGATTAATACATGTAGTTTACAGTCTAGTTCAAAGCAATCTATTTCAGTCATATCTCACTCTAATCCCTACAGGTCATTCCCCTTGGAACCATTCCTGACAACATTGATGTTGATAAAGATGACGGGTCTCTATGGATTGGATGTGGTTACGCGACGCATCAATTCTTTATTAACCAAATTGGAAAAGTCAATGGAGTTGGACAGGTGAATTTATTTTCATGACATGAGCATGGGTGTACCGTAAAACAAAAACTCTCTTGACTTGTAAAGGACCGACATTTTCATGGCAAGAAACGTTTCCAAAGATCAACAATTTAGAGTTGTGTCAACTGTGATTCAGATATTCGCGGCATAAAATTTCTGTTAATCTAAACTCATGAAATTGGTAAATATGTCATGTTCATGAAAGTTTTGGGTTTTACAGTTATCCGCAGCTTTATGCTTTTTCCCCAGTCTCATTTTTCGTACAGTGAGGATAACAGTATCGAACTCCAAACATATACTGTATCTATAAGGAACAGTATTTTGGTGATTTAGTCCCTTTTTTATAGTAAATATAAAAATGCCAATATTATGTTCTTTCATTGTGCAATTGAACAAAACTTTCCATTAATCACGAATGATATCTGAATATTTGTTAATCTAGAAATTGTTTACTTATACATTATCCCTCAAAAAAATATAACCTTTAATTCTCCCCTCCCCCACAAGGCATACTGTTACAGCATTAAATATTATAAGTGTTTTTCATTAAAGATTCGATGCAAATATCTCCATTGTGACCAAACTTCCCAATATTAGGATATTTGTTTTATGAGCTTCATATTGTTACTCTCTTCTAATTATTGTCTCACAGGTTTTGAATATTCAGCTTGACAAGGAACTGAGTCCAACAATCAGAGAAGTCTTGGCAGATGATACAGGACTGATACGATTCAGCAGTGTTGCATGTCGCTATGGAAACGGCATGCTCATCGGGACAGTGGTTGACAAGGCTGTCTACTGTGAAGGGATTACATACTGATGACATATCAAACAATGTTTTAAAGGGGAAGTCCACCCTGATATTAAATTGGATTTGAAAGAAACAAAACAATGAGAGGAACAGGTCTGTGAAAGTTTGAGCAAATCACAAATTGGCAACTCTGTGACGTATCTTGCGAGGTCCCCTCCCATTTGCTCTGTACTACAAAAAATCATAAATTTCTATTTTACCCTAAAGAAAATTTCTGGTCATACATGCACACTATAAAAAATTATTGCAAATATGTTTTTAAACAACTCATGTATGAACCAAATTTAATCCGTTATCAATAACTAAGAAAAATGAAAGTTAATGAATTTTTTTGTACAGAGCATATTGGAGAGGAACTCGCAAAATACGTCACGGTGTTAATTGCTAATTTGTGTTTCACCGGTGACAACGTCAAAAATGTATAACTTTCCTTTTTAAAATCGGATATTACTCAAACTTTTCACTGATTTGTTTCTCTCGTTTTTCTGCTATTGTAAATACCAGCTAATTTTCATGGTTGACTTCCCCATTAGCACCGTTAGAGTCACATTCATAATTGATAGTGTAGAAATATATTTCTGGAAATGAACTACCGGTACTTACTAAAGTTTGCCAAAGTTTGAATAATAAGAAATTAGTATTTAAGCCAAAAAAGCATCATATTTTTCTGAAATATCGATAAACTGGATATTTCGTCAAATATTAACCGAGGCTCTGTGTTCTATGGTGCAGTGTAAACTTGTTATAAAGAGCTCTGATGTAACGAGATACCTGTTATAACAAGGTTGTTTCCTTCTATTCATAATCCTTTGGTTTTTATCCTGCTACATGTATATATAACAAGTAAATTTCATCGTCCTGATATACTTATTATAACTAGTTTCCACTGCATACATACATGCTTTGCATGAACCAAAACTTGAAGAGATAAAAACAGAAAGGCCCCAATAAAAAAGGAAGGGGCCCACAGGTTTGCATATAATCTATATATCTCATGACAAATGAAATTACATTGTAAGACACCTATATGACATCATAAGACACTTAAAATGCAAAAGTGACTTGATATATACAGAAGTAGAAAAGGGTTTTGGGATGCTTCATTCACTCGCTTAGCTCTCTCACATATATGCTGTAGATGAATCATATTAGATGCTATTGCTGCTGTATGCAATGATGATACAATGTACTGTACTAATGTACATAAGAGATGATAGTAGTTTTGTTTGTTTTACACCTTGAAATAACTATATTATGTAATTTATTGTCCATAACAGGAAATTTGTTTTCCACTAGTTGGTACAAGTAATACAATAAATACATATACAAAATAAGTGGTAGTTATTAATAATGATAAAAAGAAAGGGAAACTTGCATTGTTGAAGGTATTGGAAGGAAAAAATGGGTAAGGAAATTACTTGAGATTTCATTTATACAAAAATTTCTTACAATAAATACCATCAGAAACAAGATATACTATTTATTATTATTATTATTTTTTATTTTTTTTATTATTAATATCATTATTATTATTATTATCATTAGTTACTCACTTACTTCATGGTATACGTAGTATACTAATCCAATAGTACTTATCAAAATATTACATGCAGTGCCAGGGATCTAATACGAAGGGATATTTGAAAGAATGGGATGTTTTTAGTGAGGATTTACCTGTCATGTGTCTTTTTACTGTTTGAAGTAAGAGTGTTTATTAGGGGGAGGGGAGGGGATAATTCCCCCTCTCCTCCCTCAAATTTTCGATTTTATGGATGATATTTTGTTATTAATGATGAATATAACTTTGATTTCTAACAAGTTACAAATCATACAAACCATTAAATAAAAGTATGAATGAAAATATTTGATTGGTTTTTATATATCTGAAATTTGAAGATTTGACTCCTTGATATTGTCTTTCAGGATTTCTTACTGCAAAAGGTAATATCTCAAATTCAGTCCGCTCACTAATAATGATACTGCTTTACCATTAATTGACCAAAGCGCTTACAGTATTATTATTATTACCCTGGTCACTGGATTAAATTACTAATCTGCACATGATGGTACCCATTCTTCACTCCCTGGGGAGCATTCCAGCTAGTCGCCTGTTTACGGGTGCGCACATGCTAATCCAACCACAATGATGTTCGTATCCTACTGGGTATCCAATTAACACCTGGGTGGAAAGGAGCAATGTAGATGAAATGCCTTGCTCAAGGACATAAGTGCCGTGCCGGGTCTCAAACTCACAACATTTGAATTTCAAAAAAAGTGATTAAACCACTCGGCATTATATGATACTTCTATTTGAATAGGTGCCTATAGCCCAAATTGGGTGTCAGATATCCAAATAATTTTGCTATGAGGCGTAAGAATACTTGATTTATAAGTTTTGTTATGTATATTTTGCATCCGACATAAACAAAAATGCCATTCATTTTTAAAGATTATAGGTTAGTTATGATTTGTAAATGGTATCAAATCCATTGCAATTTCTTTTCAGGTTTTTAAATTATTTGACATTTAATTTTCAAGTCTCTCAACTCTATATTTACATGTATCTCCTCACTCCCTCCCTCTCTTTTCTTTTCTTCTCACTCTCTCTCTCTCTCTCTCTCTCTCTCTCTCTCTCTCCCTCTCTCTCTCTCTCTCCCTCCCTCTCTCTCTCTCCCTCTCTCCCTCTCTCTCTCTCTCACACCCTTTCATGCTCCGTTTCTCTCTTTGTATCTTTACTAATTTTCTTAAAGAGCAATCCAACCTTGAAATAAGTTTATTTTAATGAATGTAGAAAAATCTTAGAAACAGAATGGCTATAGTTTGAAATCAATCAGACCAATAATAAGAAAGTTATGAATGTTTGAATTATGACAGAGACATTTTGAAGAGCCCATACACAAATGATTGCAACTTTCAAGAATAATTAACTTTCTCATTTTTTGTCTGATTTCATTCAAACTTTCACTACTCTACTACTCTGATTTTCTCCTATCTTCTAGAGTAGCTGGCTATCAAGGTTGGATTACCCTCCAATTTAATATATGTATAGTTATGAAATACTATTGAAAATGATACATATTAATTTAGTTATCATGTCTTGAAAGTATAAATGGAACAAATTGTGATTCTCTATATAATTACCTCATATTTCAGTGATACTTGAATTGTAGCTGTCAAAAATATATGAGCTTGTAAAGGAGCCGAAGAATGTAACTGTTAATACACTAGTATGCAGTGCCCTAACCCAATGAAGTGGGGGCAGTGAGCAGAAATGTATATATAAAAAAGAGTGATATGATAAGTAATAAGAGAAAGTGCTCCCACCAGCTCTGAGAATGATGTATATACACCATTGTATTTAGGTGGAGGAAATATTAAACAGTTCAACATGATTTTGCATTGTATGATAGCAGAATTGATGTGAAATGATAATATTCCAAGCTGTAATAATAATTAATATCCAAATATTAAAAAAAAAAAAAGTGACATTATTTTTGAAAGATGAAAATAAAATCATTATTATGTGCCAAATTATAAACACAGTGTTTTACCGCATTTCATTTTACAATCTAAAAACTAATAATTACCGGTATATGAAATTAAAAAAAAGTAGAAATCTTCCAAGAAATAAAGTTGGTTTTAATAAGAGAAGAAAAACATCCCCCCCCCCAAAAAAAAAGTGTGAGCAAAATTCTGATACAGAGTGAACAAAAAAAGTGGAATTTTCATGAAGTAGAGAAGGTTAAAAATTGACACCTCCATGCACTGACATGGAATGGATAACTCTTAATTTGTGTTTAAATAATATTAAAAGATTACCACTTTTGTTAATGAAGGAATCACTTTATTTCATTTTCCCCCCAAAAGAATGAGAAACTTGAAAGTATCTCGTAGTGGTAATTTTGGGCGCTATTGACTTTTGATCAATTTGGACAAGAGTGTTGTTGGGTTTAGTTTGTTGGCGCTATCCATCGATTTCGATGATTTCCACCAGGCTTGGTGTGAGAGGGCGTCTTGCTCTCTCTTCTGCTAGTGTCCTTTTATAGGGACACTATCTTCTGCAACTCTACTTACGTTTCTGTGATTCTGATACTTGCCCGGTGTGTGAGATAAAGACTTACCTTGAACTTTGTTATTGGCGTAGTGCAAGGTTATGGAGGATTAATCTCTGCGTGCTCGTTACTCATTATTTGTTGATTAGATGAGAGTAGTTAATGGTTATTACTCGCAAGATGACCATCAATAAACACATTTTGCTATCTCATTTTCATAATACATACATATATAAATAGAAAACGAAGTAAATGAGACAACCGTATATGAGACAAGAATAAATTGAATTGTCGCTCATACGGTTTCATCAGGAATTGATGAATTTATTCAATTTATTCAACCAACAGCATCATAGAAATGCAGTGCGCCAAATGCAAAGCGTTTAAAAACGAGCTATATGTTAAGCGCGAAGCGCAAAAAAGAAGTAGAGAGTGGGAGAGAGAGATAATGAGAGACAGAGAGGATAATAACCCAGGTAGCAAGCCCATGTGGGACCCATATGGGTAAACCCATATAAGACAGATGGGACCCAGATGGGACCCATACCAAACTGGGCCCAAATGGGCTTGCTACCTGGGAAAAAGGGAAAAGGGGAAGAAACGGGCAGAAGAAAAAAGGAAGGGGAAGAGAAAAGGAAGAAAGACAAGAGAATGAGGGACATATATATTCCAGCATTTCCTTCAGGGAACTGATGTGAATGGGCGATGAAAAAGAGGTTGACTTTAAAGTAACCTACAATGAAATATTGTTCATGTTTATTTCGTACAATGTCAAAATTACTTTACGGGATCCCCCTCCCTAAAAAGCTTACGCATGGGTGATGGTAGCTATGATGTTAATGAATGATCAGGAATTAGTTGAGTGGATGGAAAAGAAGTGAGAAATAAGCTGAAAGAAACATGGAAAATTGCCATGGAATGATGGAAGGCAATGTGAGACAGGCCCAACATGTTCTAAAACAAGTAATAATATTCAAGAATACAGAAACAGACAGTTTGTATGAGTTCAGGAGTGGAAATTTTCTGTCATTTTGAGAACCAAATTTTGCATCAGTGATATTCTGTTTCATTGAATTGAGTTTCCCGCAGAGAGGCTTCAGTTGGTTTAATTAAAGAAGGAAGAGAGTCAAATGAAGAACCAAAAGCAATATGTTTTTCATTTACTAATGAGAACTATGTTTTTTGAGATCTCCTTACACAGAATATTGGAATGGGTTTTTCACGATGAATGTTGTTTGGAGACATCAATATTCATAAAATGTATGTTTTTATCACCAGGAAATAAAGAATTTTCTGTCTACATGAACCTTTCCTGGTTGCTTATTAAGGCATTTGCCAACTGGTAACATAATACTTTCACAAGTTGATATCCATCACCATTGGATTTTTTTTGGCTAATGTCTAAATTTCGTTTAAAAATAGATGATATCAGTCTGGTAGGCCTACACTGCAGGCAAGAGTCAGGACTAACATTTAGCATGTTATTAATTTTATTACCACTCTTATATTCTCTGAAATGTTATCTTAATTGAGGGTGACTTGAAAAAGTTAATAACTTGGAAGGGAGGGGGTGCAACCTGCCACACGCTTCTACCTCTTGGTTGCTTTGATCCATTGCCGAAAATATTTTGGCACCTATCATCCCACCCAACCACGGATACAAATCGACACCCCTGCTCCCTTCCCATCATCGTTTCTTCCCCCACTCTCTCTCTCTCTTTCCCTCCATCTTCCCTCCCTCCTCCTCCTCCTCTCTCTCTCTCTCTCTCTACCTCTGCCCCTTTCTATTGATTCTGAGTCCCACTAAATTTACACTATGAAAAACAAAATACTTAACCGTAAGTGAAATATTGATTGATACTCGTGAAACATTGCAATTTCACTTTAATACGGAAGCTTATCTTTAGAATGAAAGAAGAGTTTTTACAGTACTAAAGACGTTAGAAAGGGCTACGAACACAATATCTATTAAAACATCTGGTACATGAAGACAGCATATTAAAATAAAATAAGAGAGTATGAAATGGTTTTCTACCAAATTTAGTTTTAAATAACCAATTTAAGCACCTCTTAAGTAAATTTACAAAACAAATTCAGAAAACGAAAAAACAAAGAATCACATTTTTCTTGTAGCACATGAGACAAAATTATCTATATCTGATATTTCCAATTATACTTATATTTTCTGAAGCCTGAAATTGCCATATATCCACAGGAACATGCTTCATTGATTCATTTCAAATGTAAAAGGTACCTCCGATCCCCAGCACCTCTTTCTCATAAATTTCTTTTTAATATTCAAATAGTAATCAAATAGTAATCAAATATATCATGCACTGAGAGGCTCCGGTCGAATCTATGAATTCTCTGAGGTCACTGGCATAGCACTATAGTTACTATGCTTGTCAATGAAGAGAATCCATAATTTTACAGGGGCCTTGAAAACAGTGCATGGTATAATTTATTTACAATTTTACATCCTTCATATAAATAAAACTGAAGGGGTAAACTATTTATAAAGCTGAAAATATCAAATCTAAATCACCAATGACGATAAATATTAAAACGTTTCTAAAATTTAGGGACTACCTTCAATGATATTCTCATTGCTCAGTCACATTAGAGCATTGTAGGCATATATAGTGCGCGTATTTTTACATGGACTGTGTGACATCAACAAGAGTGAATCCAGGATATGACCCGTTTGACGTCATACATATATCCAAAAAAAAATTCACGGTGGAAATATTTTATATTATGTGAGCCATCCCTGACCATTCCCTGCCCTGAAATTCTTTTACATATAATATAATGACAAATATGTAGTATTACTTTGGACAGATATGTTTTTGTAAAAAAACTTGTAACCAAGCGGTGGCAAGACAGTTCATAATCAAACAGCAGCAATGGTAAGCAATCTAAAAAGCATTTTTTTTTTTCGTAGATGTTAAATATCTAGTGAACTTATGCAAAGATGGAATTGGGCATGAACAAGACAGTTAGGAAAAGACAGTTACCCTTCACCATAATTATCGAGCTAATGCAATCTATGTCGTACGTACATGTAGTCTAAAATTATGCTCTACTGTGAATGCTGATGATGAAAGAAAGGTGGTTAATACGTGTAATTATTATTTTACTGCAGAGAATTCCTCCCATACACCATTGTGACCAGTTTACATAACAACAGTATAGAATAATAAGAAAGTTGGATATTTCCATAGCCCTCATATCTGTGAGCACCATGAGTGGTAGCTACGAGGTGCTCAATGTGCTTCAAGATTACAATTACGGTGCTCACAGCATTCAAAGAATTCCTCCCTACCTGTATCACTTTAACACCTGGGTGGAAAATGGTAAATGTTGATTAATGTCTCAAAGGACACAAATTCCATGCCAGGGCTTGAACCCATGACCTTCCTATGTCCAGTCAAGTGTTTAAACATTAAACCACTCGCATATGACACCTCTATGCGAATGCATAATCACATGGTATTTTGGAGTCCTGACAGGTTCTATTCTCTCCTATTTAAATGGTGGCAAATGCTCGGTAAATGTCTTGCTAAACACAGTTTGTGCCTTGTCTTTGATATGCATTAACATAGATCAGTTGATCGAGAGTCGGGCAGTGATGTACACGGACACCTTTACAATGAGATGAATCCTTGATCGTAATACATTATTAATCTTATGAAATTGCGTTTTAAAGGGAGTGTAGCATGACGAGACTATGTGTCTTTCCCGTGGCCCTACTCGGGGCCAAGACTACGGACGACGCGACCGCAGCATTCACGTGCGTGCAACATACGCGAAACCGAAGCGTGAGGAGAACTTCGGTCTGTTTCGCGAACGCTAGCGCGCGCTGACCAAGTTGAGATTAAGTCGCTGACTACCGTTAATCAAGTCCATTCGTTTACGTGCAGTGGTCCAAAAGAAGACGTAGATGGCGTTAACCAGTATTTGCCATGCTACACTCCCTTTAAAGTTCTCTGGTATATTATATTGGGACTATGCAAAAATCGTGAGTTACCTTGAATATATTTGATAATCTACATTCAATTAAAAGAAGTTAAACTTCCATGAGTACAACATATACTCATATATTTCACCAAACAAGCAACAATAGGAATTTGATTGAAATTAAAACATAAATCTCCTTTGTACAAACTAAGTAATTATGTGAAAAAGTATGCAGAGATTTACATCATAACAGGCTTATACAAGGAGTTATACAATTTAAAACTCACAATACAATACAACACCCATTTGATGTGAATAGCTTCTTCTACATACATGTATATTATCGATGAAAGGACATTTTCTTTGATTGCATCAGACATATTTCAGCTGCAAACTCACTCATTCCTAACTACATTTGACAACTTTGTCAACCAATGATAGTCATGATATATTGCATAGTATCATTTTTGCATAAAAGATACACACACATGCAACACTTGGTCATTGCATGTAGAAAGACATTTCATGATTCACAAAATAGTTTTGGCCAAATTTATCATAAATAATTTATCACCATTTATTACAGATTTTCGTTCCCCAAATTTGTATTCACTTATGCCTGGATTACATTTGCACCGGGCGCCGTACGATAAATTAGTATACGATTTTTCGTGCGATTTTGGGGGCATCGTAGGAGGCTACGGTCTACTATGTTTGTGTTTACATTATCTACGAGCATCGTGCCATTTCTTGTATTGGCCCTCGGGGGCAGGCCGGGGCAAATCCGTACAGAGGCTGATCGGAGATTGTACGGAAATCGTGCGATTTCAATGCAGTAGCCGTGCAGTCTCCGCAGCTTCCGCACGGAAATCGTACGGAGCCCGTGCAGCTTCCGTGCACAGGTTGCGCAGAGAAGGCGCGGTGATCGTGCAGCCGCCGTGCCGTTTTCAAGCGTTTTTTGGCCTCCATGTTCACCGAAAAATCGTGCGTTTGCTGCACGATCAGCGCGAGTCCTCCGCGCGATGCCCGTGCGGGGATTGTGCAATGACACCTACGACATGTCTACGGACTACGGGCTTACGATTTTTCAAATTTGTTTAACTTTCTGCGAAACAAAATCGTAGAGGCTGCAGAGCCCCCGCGGAGCCCGTGAATCCGTACGAAAATCTCACGGCCGCCTCCTGCCTCCGTAGGGAGGCCCCACGGAAAAGGGGATACGGGGAGGATACGGGCTCCGTATACTAATCGCAGGCCAAATGTAATCCAGGCATTAACAAACATTAGACGTACGATATTCTCCCCTGTCAATCAATCTATCTCTAGGTTTGAGGAGAGGATCATTGGTCACTTGCACGTAAGGTGTGATTTCTTAAAAACACCTGTAGTCTAGAATAAATTTGTTTTTTTAAAGAGAGGGCTACATTTCAAAATGAACTCTTGCAGAAATTTAGAATCCAATGTAAAGAAGGCAGGTAAAACACTTTTGTAAAACAATTTGTGAATCAAAATTTGATCTTTAAAGTTGTCTCGGAACAACTCTCTTTAAAAAGAGCATTATCCACTAATCTACAAAATAACCCTAAAAATTAAAACATACCTCTGACTTAAAAAACACCTTCATGTAAAACACATTTGTTTGCTTTATGTATGATATGAACGAACAACAATTGCTGGTAGTAAAACCTGAACCTGATTGTCATTAGAATTACTGAAAGCATTGCCCTGAAAAAGAGATGTAGGATATATGAGTCACTTGGTCATACAAGAGTTCAAGTACATTCAAACACCTTCCTTAGAATTTACATTAAATGAATAGGGTAAAAAAAATCGTTTCAACGTACGCATCACATACTTTACACTACTGACTTTAAAACGCACATACTTCTACGTCGGTACTTGACAGGATCCATCAGTCAGGATATAATGTCAAGGTTGAAATGTCTGGCAAGGTGCTCTTGTGCAGTGCAGTCAATTGGTGTATTATGTACAGAGTGCGAGTAAAAACAGATCTCGGCCATCAATGGCGTTTCTGGAATAGGGCTCCTGGAAGGTTTCTGCTGTTGCAGAAACCAAGATATCTGGAGGGAGCATGTACCATGCTGCAACTGTCCGTGGGAAGTACGAGTGTTTATAAAGCTCAGTACGGGCAGTGATTAGCTTGAATTTATTTGGGTGGAATTGCCATATGTCATGTGTATTAGGAAAGTTTTGTTGAATTTCTTCAATGTTTATGCCAACATAGTGATTTAATCTAGTGACCAGGGTAAAAATAATAATACTGTAAGCGCTTTGGTCAATTACTGGTAAAGCGCTTAAAGATGAAGTTGAGTTCTTGTCATGCAATTGCATTGTGAAAGAAATGGTGTGGAATCGATTAGAAAAGGTTGATCATCTAGCATAAAAGTATTGGTGTGTACTGCAAGGTTCTGGAATCATCAAAATGATAAGAAATTTGGCCCAGTCTTGGTAAAGTTACAAGCACTAGCTGTACACAGAAAGATGTATATGGGGCTACACGAACATGTGGCATAAAAATCTGTCCCGATTTTTATGTTGTTACATGCCATATTTAGAATATAAAAGCATTTGAAGAGCCATGCTTTTCAGGGAACATTTTTTATCTGATGTTCTTCCACACTTGCATAATAACAATGATAATGCTCACAAATTATTTTTCACCTCTTCCCAGAACTCAACTTTCTCTTTAAGTGAAACACAAATTTGCAACACTGGGGCATATCTTGCGAGGTCCTCTCCAATTTGCTCTGTACACAAAATTTCACAAACTTTCATTTTTCTTAGTTATTGATAACGGAATAAATTTGTTTCATACACGAGTTATTGAAAAACATATTTCCAATAATTATATTTAGGGTGCATGTATGACCAGAAATTTTCTTTAGGGTAAAATAGAAATTTATGATTTTTTTTTGGTTTTTGTACAGAGCAAATGGGAGGGCCCTCGCAAGATACGTCACAGAGTTGCCAATTTGTGATTTGCTCAATATTTCACAGACCTGTTCCTCTCATTGTTTTGTTTCTATCAAACCCTGTTTAATATCAGGATGGACTTCCCCTTTAAAACATTGCTTGATATGTCATCAGTATGTAATCCCTTCACAGTAGACAACCTTGTCAACCACTGTCCCGATGAGCATGCCGTTTCCATAGCGACATGCAACAGTGCTGAATCGTATCAGTCCTGTATCATCTGCCAAGACTTCTCTGATTGTTGGATTCAGTTCCTTGTCAAGCTGAATATTCAAAACCTGTGAGACAATGATTAGAAGAGAGTAACAAAATGAAGCTCGTCTTTTATTTATGAATAAAACAAATATCCTAATATTGGGAATTTTGGTCACAATGGAGATATTTGCATCTAATCTTCAATGAAAAACAGTTATAATCTTTAATTATAATGCTGTAACAGTCTGCTTTGTGGGGGGGGGGCGGGGGGAATTAAAGGTTATATTTTTTGAGGGATATAATTTTTAAGTAAATAACTTCTAGATTAACTAATATTCAGATATCATTGTGTTATCACGAATCACGAACGTGATTAATGGAAAGTTGTGTTCAATTGAAAAAACATAACATTGGAATTTTTCATATTTACTATCAAAAAGGGACTAAATCACCAAAAAACTTTTCCTTATAAATACAATATATGTTTGGAGTTCGATACTGGTATCCTGTATGAAAAATGAGACTGTGGGAAAGGCATAAAGCTGCGGATAACTGTATAACCCAAAAATTTCATGAACATGAAATATTTACAAATTTCACGAGTTTAGATTCGCAGAAATTTAATGCTGCTAATATCTGAATCACAGTTGACAAACGCTAAATTTTTGCTCTTTGCAATCGTTTCTTGCCATAAAAATGGCGGTCCTTTACAAGTCAGGAGAGTTTCTTGTTTTACGGTACACCCACGCGCATGTCATGAAAATAGATTCACCTGTCCAACTCCAGTGACTTTTCCACCTTGGTTAAAGAAGTGGTGTATCGCGTAACCACAGCCAATCCATAGAGACCCGTCATCTTTATCAACATCAATGTTGTCAGGAATGGTTGCAAGGGGAATGACCTGTAGGGAGATTAAAGTGAAATATGACTGAAATAGATTGCTTTGAACTAGACTGTAAACTAGATGTATTAGCCGGTTTTAGGACACCTACCCCCTGGACAACAACCCTAGCTCCGGATAACCATCCCTAGGATAACCACCCTCTAGAACAACTAACCCCCAGGGACAACTAGCCCCGGGCAACAACCCTCTAGGACGACTACCCCCGGGATTATTACCCTCTAGGATGTTTACCCCCCAGCTATAACTACCCCCCAGACAACTACCCTACGACAACCACCCTCTAGGACAACTAACCCCGGACAACTAACCTAGAGGGTAGTTGTCTGGGGGTAGTTGTCCGGGGGGTAGTTTTCCTGGAGGGTGGATGTGCTAGGAGGTGGTTGTCTGGGGGGTAGTTGTCCGGGGGGAAGTTGTCCTGGAGGGTGGTGCATGTCCTAGGGTGTAGTTGTCTGTCTGGGGGATAGTTGTCCGGGGGTAGTTGTCCTACGGGGGTTGTCGTCCTAGAGGCTGGTTATCCTAGGGGTGGTTATCCGGGGGTGGTTGTCCAGGGGATAGGTGTCCGGATACGGTATTAGCCCATTGACTACTGAATGATCTCATTCCTACAGGCTTTAATACAGAAGTCACCCAGTTCCCACATGGAATGGGTTAATTAATACCTCACCAGAGGTGGTTCCTCTTTATCATGTCCACATAATTATTGGGATAACATACATGTATATCACTAAAATTCTAATCATTATTCATGGTCAATGAAAAAAGTGCTGAATGAAATTGATTTTTGTTCTTATTTTTTTCTTCAAAAGCATACAGTACCTAAATGTAACGGTCCTAGGACACCTACCCCTGGACAACCACCCCTAGGATAACTACCCTCTAGGACAACTACCCCCTAGGGCAACCACCCTCTAGGACGACTACTCCCTAGGAAAACTACCCCCGGACAACTACCCCAAGAGAACTACCCCCTATGACAACAACCTAGGGGTGCTTATCCGGGGGGTAGATGTCCAGGGGTAGGTGTCCGGATACGAAATGTGACACAACACAAATTGTAGTATTCTACTAGTCTGTTGTAATTTTTCTTCTTGCCTTTTCTTGTTCTATAATGTAAAGCAGAATAATTTTACTAGATAGAGGACGCAATATAAGTTCACTGTATTCTCATTATTATTATAATTATTATGAATTGGGCTGGAGGAGATGAAAATAATGAACATCAAGCTTAATTCTATTATCAAATGATTTTGTTTAAATGATTAAATGATTAAAGATAAAATCCTGTAACCATTATATTACTCATACACATTCACACACTGAAAAAATTAGAAATCTCCAGTGTAACCATATTGATACCTCACCTTTGCCTGTTCCAAATTTCCATCGCTCTGGACTCTGTAGATAAACAGCTCTTGTCCAATACATGAAGCCACATACAATAACCTATAAAATCACAAACAATCACAAAAGGAAGAGGAAAAAATGATTCAAACAGATAGAAATGGATTAATTGTTAGCATGATAACCCTTATGTGATATTTATAATGAATTTTGCAATACTCCGTATCATGGAGCATCTAAAACTCATATTTCTTCTCAGTAACAGTGTATACAATGATGAAAATCACTTTTAACAACATTGATTGAATTAGTTATGATTAATCTACAATCCAAGTAGTACCATCTGATGTATCTTCTACAAAAGAGACCTTCATTATTATGAAAGGGAACTTTATACATTCCATCAAGCAAGAGGAATATTCTGCCAATATATTGAGATCAAATCATTTATGCAATACAAACGCATAAAATATTGTCTTTCCAGTTTGTGTGATTGGTAATTTTGTGTTCTAATTCTTAATCTGTCCAATTAGATCACATCAATAATTATTTCTAAAAGATCTTAACCAGAGGTTTATATTTAATATCGAAGATATGACATCAGGTGGTGGATTGGTTTACTTTTTGTTAGGAGACAGGTTAACACCATTAGAAAGCTTCAGTCCTTTGGCAACGATCCTGGCATCACGTCCATCATAGTATGCCACACTGCCGTAGCTAAGCCGAAATATCATCTCTAGAAGGTCGAAAGGTGGGGAAGATATGCATCGTTTGATGTGTAGAAACGATTTTCATCCACCAAAACAACATCATTGGGACTATGTGGAACAAGGCATAAGGGGATACATATTCATATTTTAACAATATATATGACTTGGTAAACTACAGCATTAACAAAAATACTGACTGCAAGGGAAATCCACCCTCATAGCAAACAATTATAAAAGAAAGCAGGAAAATCAGAGAAACAGACTGGTTAGAGTTTGAACTAAATCTGACAAAAAATAAGTCATGAATTTTTGAAAGTGGTATTCACTATACTATGGACACTTCAAATTGGCTGAAAAGGTAATGTCACTGTGATGAGGTAAAAGGCAACTTTCTCATTTGTTCTAACACACACAATGACTAAAACATAATTTGTTTGAATATGTGCGATTCGGGATGGTCTTTTCCTTTAAGAGGACCTGTTATAATGTACTCTCTATAGGCTAATATATATTTTTAGTAGTGCCCCAAGAGTGAAGGCACTTCAAAAGAGAAATCAGGGATATTTTTGTACACCACAAACAGGAGAGTTATCCGCGACTATGTCACAATCCACTGGACAAATTGTCGGTTCGAGATTCGCATAGATGTATAGTGATTTCATAATTCAAACATTCATAACTTTCTTATGATTGGTCTGATTTATTTCAAACTTTTGCCATTCTGTTTCTCTGATTTGTCTGCTTTCATTCAAATGAACTTATCACAAGGGTTGGATTGCCCTTGAAGTGAATTACTTCACATCGGTGTATGTAGATAGTGAGTACATGCACATATAGGATATTTGTTTCACACAGCCACTTTTTCATCCTCACTTTCCATTCCTAAACATGTTTTTAAAAAATGCAGTGGTAAACAAACTACAACATGTGAGAACAAGCCATCAATCAATCTTGCTCTCAATAAAAACAACAAATACATAAGATATATAACAGAGCATCATCAATAGAAAACAATGCAAAGCAATTAGACAAAACAAATTATGCATGAGGATGAGGGGTTAACAAAAAAAGCAAAAGGCCTTATAGTACGTTGACCTCAAAACTAATGATACATACATAGTTATAACAAACAAACAAACAAATAAAGTAAGGAAACAAGCATGCAATATATAACATTTCAAATTATGATTATAAACTTAATAGATGGGATTTATAACAGCATTTAAAAGATGTATTTAATTAATAGTGCACGAGAGTACTTGTTCCATAGAGAAGGACCTTTCAACAATATTAAACTATGGGAAATCAAAGTTCTGACCTGTGGTGAATGATAATTAGATGAATTAGGAGTATTGTGCAGATGTATTGTTAAATTAAGAAAAAACTTAGACATAACTTACTCGGGTATAAGACCTTGAGAGCACAAAAACACAAAAATTGAAATGTTAGATCTATTTATATCAGACAATTAAGTAATCGTAATTTATGATAAAGTGTTAAATTCATCAACACATTTCCTTTGTTTGGCTGCTGCCCCACCCCTTCAAAATAAATAAAGTGGCTAAAACTACTATAAATGCCCCAAGTTTCTGTAAGAAAGCCGATTTCTTATAAGCTGCAACATAATATATATAGGTATCGGTCTAGTGTATACATGACTTGTACTTAAAAGCAGATTACAGTATATTGAAAGACAGTCTGCTTAAAGAGAAAGACCAGTTCTGGTCATGCGATTGCATCGTGAAAGAAACGTTGTGGAATCGATCAGAAAAGGTTGATCATCTAGCATATAAGTATTGGTGTGTACTGCAAGGTTCTGGAATCATCAAAATGATAAGAAATTTGGCCCAGTCTTGGTAAAGTTACAAGCACTGTACACAGAAAGATGTATATGGGACTACGCGACCACGTGCGCGATATCTATTTGGTCCCAATAGATATAATAATTTACCAAATATATCAATTCGTAGGCGGTTTCTCGACTTTCCCGGCATCACGTATTAGTCAAAACATATTCTTTCACATGATTGGTAATGAGAGCTTCCATTTCAGTTTTTTTGAGAGAGGGGCGTTTCCAAAACTGATCTATACCTTTAACATGTATCTGAATATTTGCATGGATGCTTTTTCTTGCATGAGTGCAACCAGTGTCAAACTTGTATTACATTAGACAGGACAAGTTGTAAAGTGACATTTAATTTCATTTCATTTCAACTACTGCAGTAATAATAACAAGAATAATGCTCAGATAATTACAATAAAGATTTGTATGAATTGCCCAGCTTATAAAGCTAAGTTCGTGATGAATATGTTTGATTATGAATAACTGCAACTGTTCTTGTTCCCAATCTAAATAATACTTTTCATGAATGGCATTGAAGGATATAAAGTATACCCACCTCCAAATGTTCTTGTGATGTATTCTCCTTTGGTGTGTTAAGGTAGGAACCTTGTTCTTGTATGAAAAGTCAAATACCTCAATCCCTATTCTGTCAGGTTGCCTGTTCACGACATAAAGGGACAGTTTGGGATTATCTAAAGAGAGTGATAATGACAAAAATTTCACAACTTACTATATATGAGCACAAGTCCAAAATATTTGGTCAATTAAGGTCCCATATGTTAACATGTATTGTGGAGTTCTAAACATATATATTGAAATCAAATTTGTTATCTTATGTCACTTCATCATTGGTTGAATTGGTTGACCCTGCATTTACTCCCTCAACAATTTTGACAAAGGTGTAGGTTAAGGTTAGGTTTGATATTGAGTTTTAGGTAAAGTTTAGGTTTAGGGTTAGGGTCAGGTTTGGGGTTAGGTATAGTTTTGAGTCTAACCAGTTTAACCAGAGTGGCTAGAATAATATGGTTTAACAGTTGCTGAGCACCTATTTGTAGCAAGCTCAAAACATTCGATCAGGAAATAACTCGGAAGTTGTGGGCTATACGATTCGAGTTCAAGAACATAGTATAGTAATAATGACTGCTATGAGGGGCATAGTTGTTTTTATTGGCTCAAGTGGAGGTTACATCGTGCTATCACCCCGAGGCGTGCCGAGGGGTGAAAGCACGATGTAACCTCCGCGAAAGCCAAAAAACAACTATGCCTCGAATATTAAAGCAGTCATTATAACTTTTATATACTGAAAAAAGGGTCATAGAATGCATGTGCGACTTACTGGTCGATCATGGTAATCAAGTTTGTTTACGCGATCTGTGTTGATAAACTTGCAGGTAGCTAATAGGCGCACTCGATTTTGTGTGCTAAAATCCTTCCCATTGAGATTGCACGCATATATCCCTATATATGCAGTCTACGTGCATTGCGCGATCATGCAAAATTGGTCAATGTAATAATTTCCAAATCGAGATTCAAACCTAATTGCTTGTGATCCTTAAGAGAGGATACTCACAAAATGAGGTGTCATATGAAAGAGCAGGTTTATCTCCATATTTCCGAAGGGGCGTCATTTCTCGTCATTACATGTAGATCTAGGCCTAGCTACAATCGAGATCGGTGGTCGTCTGCGCTGTGTTTGTAGCAACCAAATTAAACGCACCAAAAAATGTATGGTGGCCGCGCTCCGCACAAACTAAGTTAATTAACACGTAAACCAAAGGGGATCGCAGGATGAGGGCGGGCGGGTACGAGCGGGGCATGGCTTAAAATCACGACTCCAATTTTGACCAATCAGATGGCTAAATTTTTAAAGTGAAGTATATAGTTTGTCATATACAGTATGCTTGCGGTTGCACCATGTGAGAGAGAGGGAGGAATGGGGAGTCCTGAAAAGGACTCTCGGTAATCTATTCTTTCTTGAGTGTGTGTAGTCCTGAAAAGGACTGTTGGTGTAGTCTTGAAAAAGTTGGAGAGGATGAATGGTAGGAGTGGCTCGACGTTTCGAACAGGTTGTTATCCTGTCGAATCAACATGACATCATAATCTTGTACAGGATCCGTTATTCTGCAGTGAATTTCTTTCATTCCAGTATCATTTGTACGGTAATAAACTAAAGTCTGTGATTATGTATTTTTATGACGATCCTTCAACCTAAAGCACGAATGTTTAGCAGCTTAAAAAGGCAAACCACCGACCCAAACTTCACACACACACATTTGAATATATGGGACTACATATTCATACCAAGGAACCCACTCTCATTAGCCCACTTTACTTCGTATTATCAGCTTTATTTTTTGAAGGATCGTCATAGCAATACACAATCACAAACTTTGGTTTCTTACTGTACAAATGATACTGGAATGAAAGAAAATCACTGCAGAATAACGCATCCTGTACAAGATTATGATGTTGATTCGACGGGATATAAATTCCGTTGTTGGCAATGGAACAGCTGATCGCGGCGAAGGTGAAAATCTCCTGCCGTACTAGTAATCTGTCCCGGCATGCTTTGCGGTGAAACAACTGTGAAGGCACGTATAGAAATAGAATGCAGCTGTCCAAAAAGAAGACACTGGGTGTATCCCCGGCGTAGGCGGCGTTGTTGTGTCGGCGAGATGTTGTGTGTGTCCCTGACGTAGGTGGCGTTGTGGTGTCGGCGAGACTAGTGTCCCTTCTATAAAGGGACACTAGGCGAGACCAGAGCCATCTATACACATGTATGTGTATAGATGGCTCTGGGCGAGACGCTGTGTGTTAATTTCTCCGACGAAGGCGGCGTTGTAGTCTGCTGTCGTCTGCTATGCATTGTAGCTGTTTACTTACATATTTAACTATAGATACTGATCATCATGTAATACTAGTAATAATTGATATATTTGAGATTTCTTCTAATCAGTATATTACTGAATGTTTGTTAAAAAAACACTCACACAGATAATACATCAAATAAATCAAGGCTTCTTTAAAAAGTGCAACGGCTTTGATCTATGTCAGTGACCAGGGGCAGATCCAGCCGGCGGCGAGGGGGGGGGTCTGATGGGGGATATGCCCCCTCCGATGTTGAAGAAAAAGCGAATTTTCAAACTCAATTCGTGCGATTTGGTGATGATCAGTCTGAAGCTGGTTTTGTGCTCCTTGAGTCTTGTTTCCAGATTTCTCCCAGTTTCACAAATGTAGACTTTTCCACATTCGCATGGTATCTTGTAGACTCCCGCTTTCTTGTGGTTTGGATGCTTGTCTTTGTCGAAGTGGAGTATCGATTGGAGTTTGTTGGAGGAACTGTGCTGAACTTGGATGTCTGCTGCTTGAAGGATGCGTTGAATCTTGTGAGAGGCTTGACCGATATAGGGTAGAACAACAGTTTGTTTCGGTAGTGTAGCTGCGGGTTGGGCTGGTGTTGGCTGGGGGCTTGCTGGCTGGAATCCTGGACTTGATCTTATATCTTGTTTATTTGTTGATGGTAGTTTGAGCTGTGGTGACGTGTTGGATGTCCTGGTCTGATTGGTCGGCATCGCTGAGTTGATGGGCTCGGCGGAGGAGGGTGTTGGGGACTGATTGTAGCACGGCTGGGTGGTGGAAGGATCTGTAGTGAAGATATCTATCGGTGTGCGTGCATGGGTTTCCTGTAGACTTGGTGAGCGGGCTTGCCGGATGGCGATTTGGTAACGCGGACGTCTAGGAAGGGATTGTTGTCGTTTTGCTCGGTCTCCATGGTGAATTTGATGCTCGGGTGATGCTTGGCCAAACAGGATGGGACAGGTGGCTGAAGATGAACGAAGCTTGAAGTAGAGTGGCTTGAAGAGAGAGAAGTCGCTGGTTGAGTTTCCTTTCCGTTGCTAGTGTGGGATCCTTCTTCAGTTGTTTGTAAGTCGGAGTCTCGAGGAGGGCACCGATCTTATATTGTTGTAGTCCCTTTTGTTCAGAAGTACTGTAGCGTTGCCTTTGTCTGCCTGTAGCATGTGTATTACGGGTTGCTGCGTAGATCTTTGATAGCGGCTCGTTCTGGTTTGCTAATGTTGCGTTTTTTTTTAGATCTTTGTTACCAATCCTTACCATAACACCTGATGAAATTATGTTTTGAGCAAACTAAATTTAAACTGAAAGTTTATTTAAATAGAATCCCTTTACTTACATATTTAACTATAGATACTGATCATCATGTAATACTAGTAATAATTGATTTATTCTTAACATTTGAGATTTTATTCTAATCAGTATATTACTGAATGTTTGTTAAAAAAACACTCACACAGATATAATACATCAAATAAATCAAGGCTTCTTTAAAAACTGCAACGGCTTTAATCTATGTCAGTGACCAGGGGCAGATCCAGCCGGCGGCGAGGGGTCTGATGGGGGATATGCCCCCCCTCCGAAGCTAAAGAAAAAGCGAATTTTCAAACTCAATTCGGGCGATTTGGTGATGATCAGTCTGAAGCTGGTTTTGTGCTCCTTGAGTCTTGTTTCAAGATTTCTCCCAGTTTCACAAATGTAGACTTTTCCACATTTGCATGGTATCTTGTAGACTCCCGCTTTCTTGTGGTTTGGATGCTTGTCTTTGTCGAAGTGGAGTATCGATTGGAGTTTGTTGGAGGAACTGTGCTGAACTTGGATGTCTGCTGCTTGAAGGATGCGTTGAATCTTGTGAGAGGCTTGACTGATATAGGGTAGAACAACAGTTTGTTTCGGTGGTGTAGCTGCGGGTTGGGCTGGTGTTGGCTGGGGGCTTGCTGGCTGGAATCCTGGACTTGATCTTATATCTTGTGTATTTGTTGATGGTAGTTAGAGCTGTGGTGACGTGTTGGATGTCCTGGTCTGATTGGTCGGCATCGCTGAGTTGATGGGCTAGGCGGAGGAGGGTGTTGGGGACTGATTGTAGCACGGCTGGGTGGTGGAAGGATCTGTAGTGAAGATATCTATCGGTGTGCGTGGGTTTCCTGTAGACTTGGTGAGCGGGCTTGCCGGATGGCGATTTGGTAACGCGGACGTCTAGGAAGGGGATGTTGTTGTTTTGCTCGGTCTCCATGGTGAATTTGATGCTCGGGTGATGCTTGGCCAAACAGGATGGGACAGGTGGCTGAAGATGAACGAAGCTTGAAGTAGAGTGGCTTGAAGAGAGAGGAGTCGCTGGTTGAGTTTCCTTTCCGTTGCTAGTGTGGGATCCTTCTTCAGTTGTTTGTAAGTCGGAGTCTCGAGGAGGGCACCGATCTTATTGTTGTAGTCCCTTTTGTTCAGAAGTACTGTAGCGTTGCCTTTGTCTGCCTGTAGCATGTGTATTACGGGTTGCTGCGTAGATCTTTGATAGCGGCTCGTTCTGGTTTGCTAATGTTGCGTTTTTTAGATCTTTGTTACCAATCCTTACCATAACACCTGATGAAATTATGTTTTGAGCAAACTAAATTTAAACTGAAAGTTTATTTAAATAGAATCCCTTTACTTACATATTTAACTATAGATACTGATCATCATGTAATACTAGTAATAATTGATTTATTCTTAACATTTGAGATTTTCTTCTAATCAGTATATTACTGAATGTTTGTTAAAAAAACACTCACACAGATAATACATCAAATAAATCAAGGCTTCTTTAAAAAGTGCAACGGCTTTGATCTATGTCAGTGACCAGGGGCAGATCCAGCCGGCGGCGAGGGGGTCTGATGGGGATATGCCCCCTCCGAAGCTGAAGAAAAGGCGAATTTTCAAACTCAATTCGGGCGATTTGGTGATGATCAGTCTGAAGCTGGTTTTGTGCTCCTTGAGTCTTGTTTCCAGATTTCTCCCAGTTTCACAAATGTAGACTTTTCCACATTTGCATGGTATCTTGTAGACTCCCGCTTTCTTGTGGTTTGGATGCCTGTCTTTGTCGAAGTGGAGTATCGATTGGAGTTTGTTGGAGGAACTGTGCTGAACTTGGATGTCTGCTGCTTGAAGGATGCGTTGAATCTTGTGAGAGGCTTGACTGATATAGGGTAGAACAACAGTTTGTTTCGGTGGTGTAGCTGCGGGTTGGGCTGGTGTTGGCTGGGGGCTTGCTGGCTGGAATCCTGGACTTGATCTTATATCTTGTGTATTTGTTGATGGTAGTTAGAGCTGTGGTGACGTGTTGGATGTCCTGGTCTGATTGGTCGGCATCGCTGAGTTGATGGGCTCGGCGGAGGAGGGTGTTGGGGACTGATTGTAGCACGGCTGGGTGGTGGAAGGATCTGTAGTGAAGATATCTATCGGTGTGCGTGGGTTTCCTGTAGACTTGGTGAGCGGGCTTGCCGGATGGCGATTTGGTAACGCGGACGTCTAGGAAGGGGATGTTGTTGTTTTGCTCGGTCTCCATGGTGAATTTGATGCTCGGGTGATGCTTGGCCAAACAGGATGGGACAGGTGGCTGAAGATGAACGAAGCTTGAAGTAGAGTGGCTTGAAGAGAGAGGAGTCGCTGGTTGAGTTTCCTTTCCGTTGCTAGTGTGGGATCCTTCTTCAGTTGTTTGTAAGTCGGAGTCTCGAGGAGGGCACCGATCTTATTGTTGTAGTCCCTTTTGTTCAGAAGTACTGTAGCGTTGCCTTTGTCTGCCTGTAGCATGTGTATTACGGGTTGCTGCGTAGATCTTTGATAGCGGCTCGTTCTGGTTTGCTAATGTTGCGTTTTTTTTTTAGATCTTTGTTACCAATCCTTACCATAACACCTGATGAAATTATGTTTTGAGCAAACTAAATTTAAACTGAAAGTTTTGATCCAGCCGGCGGCGAGGGGGGGGGGTCTGATGGGGATATGCCCCCTCCGAAGCTGAAGAAAAGCGAATTTTCAAACTCAATTCGGGCGATTTGGTGATGATCAGTCTGAAGCTGGTTTTGTGCTCCTTGAGTCTTGTTTCCAGATTTCTCCCAGTTTCACAAATGTAGACTTTTCCACATTCGCATGGTATCTTGTAGACTCCCGCTTTCTTGTGGTTTGGATGCTTGTCTTTGTGGAAGTGGAGTATCGATTGGAGTTTGTTGGAGGAACTGTGCTGAACTTGGATGTCTGCTGCTTGAAGGATGCGTTGAATCTTGTGAGAGGCTTGACCGATATAGGGTAGAACAACAGTTTGTTTCGGTGGTGTAGCTGCGGGTTGGGCTGGTGTTGGCCGGGGGCTTGCTGGCTGGAATCCTGGACTTGATCTTATATCTTGTGTATTTGTTGATGGTAGTTAGAGCTGTGGTGACGTGTTGGATGTCCTGGTCTGATTGGTCGGCATCGCTGAGTTGATGGGCTAGGCGGAGGAGGGTGTTGGGGACTGATTGTAGCACGGCTGGGTGGTGGAAGGATCTGTAGTGAAGATATCTATCGGTGTGCGTGGGTTTCCTGTAGACTTGGTGAGCGGGCTTGCCGGATGGCGATTTGGTAACGCGGACGTCTAGGAAGGGGATGTTGTTGTTTTGCTCGGTCTCCATGGTGAATTTGATGCTCGGGTGATGCTTGGCCAAACAGGATGGGACAGGTGGCTGAAGATGAACGAAGCTTGAAGTAGAGTGGCTTGAAGAGAGAGGAGTCGCTGGTTGAGTTTCCTTTCCGTTGCTAGTGTGGGATCCTTCTTCAGTTGTTTGTAAGTCGGAGTCTCGAGGAGGGCACCGATCTTATTGTTGTAGTCCCTTTTGTTCAGAAGTACTGTAGCGTTGCCTTTGTCTGCCTGTAGCATGTGTATTACGGGTTGCTGCGTAGATCTTTGATAGCGGCTCGTTCTGGTTTGCTAATGTTGCGTTTTTTTAGATCTTTGTTACCAATCCTTACCATAACACCTGATGAAATTATGTTTTGAGCAAACTAAATTTAAACTGAAAGTTTATTTAAATAGAATCCCTTTACTTACATATTTAACTATAGATACTGATCATCATGTAATACTAGTAATTGATTTATTCTTAACATTTGAGATTTTCTTCTAATCAGTATATTACTGAATGTTTGTTAAAAAACACTCACACAGATAATACATCAAATAAATCAAGGCTTCTTTAAAAAGTGCAACGGCTTTGATCTATGTCAGTGACCAGGGGCAGATCCAGCCGGCGGCGAGGGGGGTCTGATGGGGATATGCCCCCTCCGAAGCTGAAGAAAAGGCGAATTTTCAAACTCAATTCGGGCGATTTGGTGATGATCAGTCTGAAGCTGGTTTTGTGCTCCTTGAGTCTTGTTTCCAGATTTCTCCCAGTTTCACAAATGTAGACTTTTCCACATTTGCATGGTATCTTGTAGACTCCCGCTTTCTTGTGGTTTGGATGCCTGTCTTTGTCGAAGTGGAGTATCGATTGGAGTTTGTTGGAGGAACTGTGCTGAACTTGGATGTCTGCTGCTTGAAGGATGCGTTGAATCTTGTGAGAGGCTTGACTGATATAGGGTAGAACAACAGTTTGTTTCGGTGGTGTAGCTGCGGGTTGGGCTGGTGTTGGCTGGGGCTTGCTGGCTGGAATCCTGGACTTGATCTTATATCTTGTGTATTTGTTGATGGTAGTTAGAGCTGTGGTGACGTGTTGGATGTCCTGGTCTGATTGGTCGGCATCGCTGAGTTGATGGGCTAGGCGGAGGAGGGTGTTGGGGACTGATTGTAGCACGGCTGGGTGGTGGAAGGATCTGTAGTGAAGATATCTATCGGTGTGCGTGGGTTTCCTGTAGACTTGGTGAGCGGGCTTGCCGGATGGCGATTTGGTAACGCGGACGTCTAGGAAGGGGATGTTGTTGTTTTGCTCGGTCTCCATGGTGAATTTGATGCTCGGGTGATGCTTGGCCAAACAGGATGGGACAGGTGGCTGAAGATGAACGAAGCTTGAAGTAGAGTGGCTTGAAGAGAGAGGAGTCGCTGGTTGAGTTTCCTTTCCGTTGCTAGTGTGGGATCCTTCTTCAGTTGTTTGTAAGTCGGAGTCTCGAGGAGGGCACCGATCTTATTGTTGTAGTCCCTTTTGTTCAGAAGTACTGTAGCGTTGCCTTTGTCTGCCTGTAGCATGTGTATTACGGGTTGCTGCGTAGATCTTTGATAGCGGCTCGTTCTGGTTTGCTAATGTTGCGTTTTTTTAGATCTTTGTTACCAATCCTTACCATAACACCTGATGAAATTATGTTTTGAGCAAACTAAATTTAAACTGAAAGTTTTGATCCAGCCGGCGGCGAGGGGAGGGGTCTGATGGGGATATGCCCCCTCCGAAGCTGAAGAAAAGCGAATTTTCAAACTCAATTCGGGCGATTTGGTGATGATCAGTCTGAAGCTGGTTTTGTGCTCCTTGAGTCTTGTTTCCAGATTTCTCCCAGTTTCACAAATGTAGACTTTTCCACATTCGCATGGTATCTTGTAGACTCCCGCTTTCTTGTGGTTTGGATGCTTGTCTTTGTGGAAGTGGAGTATCGATTGGAGTTTGTTGGAGGAACTGTGCTGAACTTGGATGTCTGCTGCTTGAAGGATGCGTTGAATCTTGTGAGAGGCTTGACCGATATAGGGTAGAACAACAGTTTGTTTCGGTGGTGTAGCTGCGGGTTGGGCTGGTGTTGGCCGGGGGCTTGCTGGCTGGAATCCTGGACTTGATCTTATATCTTGTGTATTTGTTGATGGTAGTTAGAGCTGTGGTGACGTGTTGGATGTCCTGGTCTGATTGGTCGGCATCGCTGAGTTGATGGGCTAGGCGGAGGAGGGTGTTGGGGACTGATTGTAGCACGGCTGGGTGGTGGAAGGATCTGTAGTGAAGATATCTATCGGTGTGCGTGGGTTTCCTGTAGACTTGGTGAGCGGGCTTGCCGGATGGCGATTTGGTAACGCGGACGTCTAGGAAGGGGATGTTGTTGTTTTGCTCGGTCTCCATGGTGAATTTGATGCTCGGGTGATGCTTGGCCAAACAGGATGGGACAGGTGGCTGAAGATGAACGAAGCTTGAAGTAGAGTGGCTTGAAGAGAGAGGAGTCGCTGGTTGAGTTTCCTTTCCGTTGCTAGTGTGGGATCCTTCTTCAGTTGTTTGTAAGTCGGAGTCTCGAGGAGGGCACCGATCTTATTGTTGTAGTCCCTTTTGTTCAGAAGTACTGTAGCGTTGCCTTTGTCTGCCTGTAGCATGTGTATTACGGGTTGCTGCGTAGATCTTTGATAGCGGCTCGTTCTGGTTTGCTAATGTTGCGTTTTTTTTTAGATCTTTGTTACCAATCCTTACCATAACACCTGATGAAATTATGTTTTGAGCAAACTAAATTTAAACTGAATGTTTATTAAAATAGAATCCCTTTACTTACATATTTAACTATAGATACTGATCATCATGTAATACTAGTAATTGATTTATTCTTAACATTTGAGATTTTCTTCTAATCAGTATATTACTGAATGTTTGTTAAAAAAACACTCACACAGATATTACATCAAATAAATCAAGGCTTCTTTAAAAAGTGCAACGGCTTTGATCTATGTCAGTGACCAGGGGCAGATCCAGCCGGCGGCGAGGGAGGGGTCTGATGGGGGATATGCCCCCTCCGAAGCTGAAGAAAAGGCGAATTTTCAAACTCAATTCGGGCGATTTGGTGATGATCAGTCTGAAGCTGGTTTTGTGCTCCTTGAGTCTTGTTTCCAGATTTCTCCCAGTTTCACAAATGTAGACTTTTCCACATTTGCATGGTATCTTGTAGACTCCCGCTTTCTTGTGGTTTGGATGCCTGTCTTTGTCGAAGTGGAGTATCGATTGGAGTTTGTTGGAGGAACTGTGCTGAACTTGGATGTCTGCTGCTTGAAGGATGCGTTGAATCTTGTGAGAGGCTTGACTGATATAGGGTAGAACAACAGTTTGTTTCGGTGGTGTAGCTGCGGGTTGGGCTGGTGTTGGCTGGGGCTTGCTGGCGGGAATCCTGGACTTGATCTTATATCTTGTGTATTTGTTGATGGTAGTTAGAGCTGTGGTGACGTGTTGGATGTCCTGGTCTGATTGGTCGGCATCGCTGAGTTGATGGGCTAGGCGGAGGAGGGTGTTGGGGACTGATTGTAGCACGGCTGGGTGGTGGAAGGATCTGTAGTGAAGATATCTATCGGTGTGCGTGGGTTTCCTGTAGACTTGGTGAGCGGGCTTGCCGGATGGCGATTTGGTAACGCGGACGTCTAGGAAGGGGATGTTGTTGTTTTGCTCGGTCTCCATGGTGAATTTGATGCTCGGGTGATGCTTGGCCAAACAGGATGGGACAGGTGGCTGAAGATGAACGAAGCTTGAAGTAGAGTGGCTTGAAGAGAGGAGTCGCTGGTTGAGTTTCCTTTCCGTTGCTAGTGTTGGATCCTTCTTCAGTTGTTTGTAAGTCGGAGTCTCGAGGAGGGCACCGATCTTGTTGTTGTAGTCCCTTTTGTTCAGAAGTACTGTAGCGTTGCTTTTGTCTGCCTGTAGCATGTGTATTACGGGTTGCTGCGTAGATCTTTGATAGCGGCTCGTTCTGGTTTGCTAATGTTGCGTTTTTTTTTTAGATCTTTCTTACCAATCCTTACCATAACACCTGATGAAATTATGTTTTGAGCAAACTAAATTTAAACTGAAAGTTTTGATCCAGCCGGCGGCGAGGGAGGGGTCTGATGGGGATATGCCCTCCGAAGCTGAAGAAAAGCGAATTTTCAAACTCAATTCGGGCGATTCGGTGATGATCAGTCTGAAGCTGGTTTTGTGCTCCTTGAGTCTTGTTTCCAGATTTCTCCCAGTTTCACAAATGTAGACTTTTCCACATTCGCATGGTATCTTGTAGACTCCCGCTTTCTTGTGGTTTGGATGCTTGTCTTTGTGGAAGTGGAGTATCGATTGGAGTTTGTTGGAGGAACTGTGCTGAACTTGGATGTCTGCTGCTTGAAGGATGCGTTGAATCTTGTGAGAGGCTTGACCGATATAGGGTAGAACAACAGTTTGTTTCGGTGGTGTAGCTGCGGGTTGGGCTGGTGTTGGCTGGGGCTTGCTGGCTGGAAACCTGGACTTGATCTTATATCTTGTGTATTTGTTGATGGTAGTTAGAGCTGTGGTGACGTGTTGGATGTCCTGGTCTGATTGGTCGGCATCGCTGAGTTGATGGGCTAGGCGGAGGAGGGTGTTGGGGACTGATTGTAGCACGGCTGGGTGGTGGAAGGATCTGTAGTGAAGATATCTATCGGTGTGCGTGGGTTTCCTGTAGACTTGGTGAGCGGGCTTGCCGGATGGCGATTTGGTAACGCGGACGTCTAGGAAGGGGATGTTGTTGTTTTGCTCGGTCTCCATGGTGAATTTGATGCTCGGGTGATGCTTGGCCAAACAGGATGGGACAGGTGGCTGAAGATGAACGAAGCTTGAAGTAGAGTGGCTTGAAGAGAGAGGAGTCGCTGGTTGAGTTTCCTTTCCGTTGCTAGTGTGGGATCCTTCTTCAGTTGTTTGTAAGTCGGAGTCTCGAGGAGGGCACCGATCTTATTGTTGTAGTCCCTTTTGTTCAGAAGTACTGTAGCGTTGCCTTTGTCTGCCTGTAGCATGTGTATTACGGGTTGCTGCGTAGATCTTTGATAGCGGCTCGTTCTGGTTTGCTAATGTTGCGTTTTTTTAGATCTTTGTTACCAATCCTTACCATAACACCTGATGAAATTATGTTTTGAGCAAACTAAATTTAAACTGAAAGTTTATTAAAATAGAATCCCTTTACTTACATATTTAACTATAGATACTGATCATCATGTAATACTAGTAATAATTGATTTATTCTTAACATTTGAGATTTTCTTCTAATCAGTATATATTACTGAATGTTTGTTAAAAAAAACACTCACACAGATAATACATCAAATAAATCAAGGCTTCTTTAAAAAGTGCAACGGCTTTGATCTATGTCAGTGACCAGGGGCAGATCCAGCCGGCGGCGAGGGGGGGGGGTCTGATGGGGATATCCCCCCTCCGAAGCTGAAGAAAAAGCGAATTTTCAAACTCAATCCGTGCGATTTGGTGTATACTTTTTTGCCAGGATATCATTTACAATCTGTGACTTTTTCCAGCATAAATTTGTAATAAGCCTTGGATTTTTAGGAAGTTCTCCTGTTTTTATTTTGTTACTTGTTTACAATTTGATGAATTAAAAAAAAGTTTGCATAATTTCAAATGACTACTTATTTCTGTTTTCTATGACCCTCGGGTATAATGATTTGTCTGGTTGCCATAAGGTAGGTGATGGACGTGAGCGATGGGCTATCATAATGAAAATGAATCAGGAGATATTTGGATTTTTTAGGGAATATTATGATTTTCAACATGAAGCAAATGACCCAACTCGGTTGATTCTATTGTTCGGATTATAAAGCAGAGAGACAAAGCTATTTGAACAATATTTGATGACAATAAACGGCACTTTGGTATACTATTTTTATGTAGCGTCAAGAGGTTAACACATGGCATATAAATGATCATCAGTACCGGCCCTACCGGGTCAAATAATTGAAAGACAAGTGAATTTGAACCCAGCCATATTTCCTCTCTCTCTTTTTGTCATTGCATTCCTTTTCCCTCGCTGACTTCCTTCTTACCACGGAGTATGTAATGTGTATATGTGTATTCCTCAATCATTGAGAATATAATCCCTAATATTTTTCTCCTTCCCCTTCTTCCTAGTAGTAGTAGTAGTAGTACTATTAATAGCAGCAGTATCATAATAATCGTTATTATTATTATTATATTTCTTTTTATTGGTGTTATTGCTATAATAGTTAATATCGTAATTATTATCATTATTGTCATTATCAATATTTCTTATCATTGGTGTTGTTGCTATAATAGTTGATATCGTAATTTCTTCTTCTTCTTTTCTGGTACTTCTTCCCAGTTCCCAGTTAGGTCAAGCAATAAAGGATTTCACGACGCGGTACGCACCCCATACGCACATGATCCGGCGGCCATCTTGGTACCCAATTTGCACGCGTTATTTACCGTGTTTACACAGTGACTCGGCTCCAGGCGGGTAGCCAGGGCGGGGGCGATGGGGGCGGTCGCCCCCTCCCCCAAAAAACCGCTGGTTCGGCTCGCCTGCTGGGCGGAAACAGTAGCGAGCTCAACCAATCCGATAAAACGGGACGTCAGGCTCCGCCGAACTGACAACTCAGCCGTAGCCGAACATGCTTGGGATAATCAGCATCAACCAGACTGGGACGGAGTTCAGTGCCTTTCCCAGGAACGGCATTGGTACACACGGAGGGTAAAATAAGCTATCAATATCCGTCTCAATCCCAATATTAGGGACTTTTAGATTTACGACGAGAACGTGGACTGCCACGTTTGCCATTCTTTCAAGGCACTGGCCCGTGCCCGGCAGTGCCTTAAAAGGACGTCACATTACCTTAAAAGGATGTCACCGTGGCAGTCCACGTTCTCGTCGTGTAAAATCTAAAAGTCCCTAACAGGGACTTTTAGATTTGCACGTCGATGTAGTGGACTGCCACGTGTGCCATTCTTTCAAGGCACTGGCCCATGCCCGGCAGTGCCTTAAAAGGACGTCACATTACCTTAAAAGGATGTCACCGTGGCAGTCCACGTTCTCGTCGTGTAAAATCTAAAAGTCCCTAATTTTAACAGAGACAACGGGATCGATATCCCCGAATTTTGGATGCGTACGATACGCCGCCATGACACTCCCCGTCCAGCCGGCCAGCACCGGTCGATTCCAATCAGCAGACGGGCTGAGCCAGCGGCCCGTTGATTGGTTGAGCTCGCTATTGTTTCCGCCCAGCAGGCGAGCCGAACCGGCGGCCTGCTGATTGGTCGAGCACCGTGTGCATCGGCCAATAGGCCTTGTGCATCAGCCGAACCAGCGGCCTGCTGATTGGTCGAGCACCGTGTGCGTCGGCCAATAGGCCTTGTGCGTTATTGTTCCAATTATTGATCGAATTAATTGACCGCCGGTCCTCCCGTTAGAGTATAGTTTTTTATCACCCGACGAAGTGTTGCAGCGGCGCACGAAACGTCGTGATCTTTTAGATCCCTTATTGACCACATTGCGAGACAAACGAATATCACTAGCGATATTATTTTCGATATAAATATGTTGGCTGTTGTTCTATTAAACAGATGCAAAATAAAATGAAAATGCCATAATTTAAGTAAAAAAGGTAATGCATTTCACCAGACAATTGTATTTTTAGCTTCTCAGACCGTCTGGTCCTGCAGGTGGAGTTCAAAATTATTTGTTGCTTTATTTAAAATCCAACAAATAATAAGACTTGCCCTCGCCGCTATACAAAACAGCATAAAGGTGTGTGCCACGGGCAAGGGTACACAGGGTTCGGTCTTACACAGTGCAATACTTTTGAAATTGTGTCCCCACTGCCGAAAAAGTGCATAAAAAATTGTGAAAATGTCATGCATGCAATGTGAAACGAATCATATAACCTGGGCAAAGGCATGGGGAAATCAAGTTCTTGGGGATAAAAAGGGAAACTAATGGGATAAAAATATGTAAAGCACTATTGATATATAGTGAGGCAATGACGTCACAAACTGATAACCAATTCAGCAATTTGTGAAGTGATTTTCATTGTTCCATAGTTTTTAATACTTTAACAAATTCATAACTTCCTTATTAGTAATCCGATTTTCCTCAAACTTATTTTGCTCTGTTTCTCCTGTTTTTCTGCATCTATTGAAAGCAAGTTATTTTTGAAGTGGACTTAGCCTTTAAATATGATTGATTTTCAGTAACATGAGAACAAAAGTAAATAATACCATATTGCACGAATTACATTTTTAGCTTCTCAGACCGTCTGGTCCTGCAGGTGGAGTTCAAATACGCTTTATTTAAACTCCAACAAGTAATAAGACTTGCCCTCGCATTATACAAAACATGATAAAGGTGTGTGCCACGGGCGACGGGACACATGGTTTGGTCTTACACAGTGCAATACTTGAGCTTCATGGGGGACATTTGATATTGTGTCTACCACCCTTGGAAATTGGGGGACATGTCCTCCTGTACACCCCATGATCCTAGGATCATGATTATTGTAAGATGATTTGTAAGAAAATCTAATAGGTTAGGTTAGGTCACAGAGAATTATCTCAATATTACTTTATATGATCAGTAGTATATAAACAATGTATAACATTCATGATTTTCAATAGCCTTAATAAATATAAATATTTTCACATAGATATTATAACATCAGTTACAGTGTAAACAAGTTTCCAGTACAGTGACAATACAGTCACACAATTTGTCTGCACTCTAGGGATTTCTAGGGATTTATATTTTAGTTCAAATCAACTCATATTTTTGCTTGTTCATTTCTTGATCGAATTTCCTTCTTTTGTAACTATACTAAAAACAAGTATTTTTTCTTTCTTTTATTTCCTTTCTATTTTAGTCATTTACAAATCCACTTTAATTCCTGTCATTTCATCTCATTTAAACTCCATATTCCCTTTTGATCAAAACCCTGAACTGCCACACTGTTTGGAACGTGCACATGTGAACAAAGTTGACAGTGGCGGTTTACATTTTGTTTTATTAGTGGACATAATACGGTAAAGAGTTAAGACTATTCATAAAAACAATATTTCTAGAATACCTTTTGGTCCACTCTCCCAGATGTCCATTCCTACAGGTACCCAGGCTGCTTTATCAATGCCAATGATTTGGATGTCTTTAGGGTCCAGATCAGGATGGTTGAAGTCAAAAAGAAAGACTTGACCCAATATTCCTCGATCGGGTTCAAACTCTTTCAGGTAACCCTGGTTTGGAAGAGATATCGGGTGGTATTCTCATAAGTTAAGCCAGGACTAAGTCCAGACTAAACAAGAATTTTAGTTCACACTTCTATGGAATGCTAGGTGTCATCTTCCTCCTTCAATATTCATGACAAAGATAATCTACCAAAGACTTTATTGAAAATCGGTTCATACTCATATTATCTTTTTCTTCCCATTTCATTGCAAAATTAATATTTTGGACACTTTTCATTACAGGATTAAAATAATCTGTACAGGGTAAATGAGTTGGCAACAGGCACTCCATAAAAGTGTGAACTAGTTAAGCCAGGCTTAACTTAGTACGCGCTATCGGAATACCACCCATCAACTTTGATCAAACTTTCAAAATACACAAGCACAAGACTTTGACTAATTACAGACAAACCTAGAGTAAAGACTGCCCAAGGATAGTTTACAGACAAAGACTCTATTTTGACACTTATACAGCATTCCATACAAACCTCAAGGTTCACAATGGCGCAAAATACACTCGGCTACGCCTCGTGAATTTTATTGCACCGTAGTGAATACCCTCATGCGCTGCATCGACCAGTAACGCACTCACACCTGTGTATTATTTGTATGATATATATCATGCACATATACATGTATATCTCTACATCAATAAGACAAGGTGCAATGATAGTAAATACCCAAATACAAGAACAGTTCAGCTGATAATCTACAATTGATCTGAGCTCAAATCCTAGATAAAGAGATAACTTAATAACTGAACTTTAAAGTCTTCTGTATTATCTACCTTCCTCTAATCATTCTTTGTCTAGGCAGGCCATATATAATTTTCAATTGTATCCAGCAATATTGAGGTTGTATTTCCATGAATTATGTCCATTTATATTGGTCTATCTCCTTCTATATAATTTTAAGAATCATAATCATAAGTTTGCAATTATAGATCAATAATGATTGTAATAATAGTCATAACAATATTGAAAATAATAATAATGACAATAATAATAATGATAAAAGTGATGATGATATTACTTATAATAATAATGATAATACTACTAATAATAATAATATAATGAAAATAATAAGACTTATGCTCTTCATATTTACTTACAGATGATATGAATGCAAGTCCATTGGAGGAAGTCACAATATCCTCAGAGCCATTTTCTTTATGGTATAAACAAAATAAAATAAAATACTAATTACAATATTAAATAAAAAGTGGAAAAGTAAGATAAAGACAATGATTATTCATGGGTCATACCAATATCTTTTCTTTCACACACACACACACACACACACACACATATATATATATATATATATATGTATATATTATATCATATAATTCATTGTGATATACCAAAGCAAGAAGATGAATTGAAGATGAATTCTCTATTTACCAATGCCTGGTAGTGCTCTGCAAATCCCAGGATGATGTGTGTACATAGTCTTATGAAATCCCAGATTATATCTGTTTTTGAAAAACATATTGGAAAAAAAATAAGCCAAGATAGTTGGCTTCATATATGACTATATTGGTTCTAGGACACCTACCCCCTGGACAACCACCCTCCGGATAACCACCCCTAGGATAACCA
Source organism: Mesocentrotus franciscanus (assembly GCA_037976565.1). Lineage (NCBI taxonomy): Eukaryota > Metazoa > Echinodermata > Echinoidea > Camarodonta > Strongylocentrotidae > Mesocentrotus > Mesocentrotus franciscanus. Next base: position 40,403,827 of record CP137668.1, on the reverse strand, counting down.
CCCTCTAGGACAACTACCCCCTAGGACAACTACCCACTAGGGCAACCACCTTCTAGGACGATTACCCTCTAGGATGATTACCCTCCCAGCTAACTACCCCCTAGGACAACCACCCTCCTGGACAACTTCCCCCGGACAATTACCCCTAAGGTAACCAACCTCAAGGACGACTACCCATCCCCCGGGACAATTACCCTCTAGGATGATTACCCCCAGCTAACTACCCCCTATAGGACAACCACCCTCTAGGACAACTACCCCCCAGACAACTATCCTAGGGGGTAGTTGTCTGGAGGGTAGTTGTCCGGGGGGTAGTTGTCCAGGGGGAGTTGTCCTAGAGGGTGGTTATCCTAGGGGGTAGTTGTCTGGGGGTAGTTGTCCGGGGGTAGTTGTCCTGGAGGGTTGTCCTAGGGGTAGTTGTCTAGGGTAGTTGTCCGGGGTAGTCGTCCTAGAGGGTGGTTGCCCTAGGGGGTAGTTGTCCTAAGGGGTAGTTGTCCTAGTGGATGGTTATCGACCTGGGGATGGTCATCCAGGGGGTGGTTGTCCAGGGGTAGGTGTCCGGATACGGACTATATATTGTTTGTTATTTATCTCATTTTCTCCAAATATCACGTAAAATCAGCTCTTCATTTCCGTCAGAATCATCCCCTTTTTCAAATCATAATATAATACATGAATACATCTGCCTATCTAACACAATACATTCTTATATACATGTATTAAGTCCAATTAATCAGAATTCCATTGCTTATTTTCCATAAGCACTTTCCAATGTTTTTTCCAAAACCAATGCAATTAACATAATAGAAAATTGAAAAGAAAGACAATCACAATGTTTAAATAATAAGAAAAATTCAGTCTTTGAATGATTTCAACAGACTAGAGTCTTCTTCATTTCTCCCATTTATATATCTATTGTTGATGTACATTCTACATTCTAAGTTTCAGTATGGGTAGCAATAGTCTATACATGCAGGGAGAGTGTTATTTAATGACATTCTCCCTGATACATGTAATGATCTATGTTGTCACATGCACGATTGTAAAAAGGGCGTGTCTACTTGAGAATGGGTACATCATAAAGATTTCTAGCCCGGACCTGCCCCGGCAAAGTACGCATCAGCTCGATCGGTCAGGGAAACTGTGGTTTACCAGCGGAAACCTTTCAAGCATTTAACAACGCACCAGTATCAACAAGACCAAAGAAGAAGACAAAACTCACATAATCCGGGCCACTTGGTCAATCACTACAGTAAGAATGATGTAGATAATGATATTACGAGCTGTTAATCCCATGATTACAATATTTGGAAGACAACCATCAGCTTCAAAGTTTACAAAATTCAGAAGAATGCAGTCAAGCTCAGAGGATGAACGAGATGCGATGTTCGTTCATGCACCGGGCGCGTCTTATTTTTTCGTACCACGGCGAGCCCAGATTCCTATTATATCATGAATATTCATTACGCAGGGTCGGGGAAAGTCTCGATTCTCTTGAATATTCATGTATGATCGAGGCGGGAACTATCCTATGCGCATGCATCGAATATCGTGTGTAACACGTTGGATTAATGGTAGGCCTATAAAACGACATAGAAAAGCAATGTCATGGTCATTTAGATAATACAGTCATAAATGCTGTGTTTATACTAGTAAATGCCAAAATGTCAGTAGAAGATTATATAGCATATATTTCAAGCAAGAGTCTTGATAGGCAATTTATGAGTAGGCCTACCGTACTTTTCTGAGGTCAAGTTGAATCTAGTTCTTTTCATGAAGGGAAAATAATCAGTTCGCTGTTTGCTTTTTAAATATTACAAGCAGAGGTTGAATTTTGGTATTGAATATGTGATACATTATTATAAACATGAGTTAAATTCAATTGGCAAAGGTGACTTTGATACACTGCTTGTATATAGTGACTTAGTTTAGTCCCTTTGGTTATCAATTAGTCATTGAACAAGTCTGTATTTGATGCTTAGGAAAGAAAGCAGTATTTAATCCGGTTAGAATTGGTGAGAACGAATATAGCACTCTGTGTCACAAATAAATCCTTATTCGTTAAATACGAAAGAGTATCTTTACGAGGATGAAATACGTAGCTATAGAGTTTGATTTCATAAGTCATTTATTATGACAGGTACATATGTGAAACGACACATCATGCAGGCACTGAAGTAATTATTCAGTGGTAATATTATGCAGTTAAGTGAGCATGCATAGATCATAGAAATAATTTAAGTGCAATATTGGCACAGGTATTTATTTTTGCTAAATGTCTGTAAATATGTAGGCCTATTCTTGTTATTTAATTTTAATACAGATTGAATTGTCACTACGACCCAGTCTGAAGAATAAAACGTCAAATCCAGTTTTATCAAATTCACATTTGCTAATTGAACTTAACTCATGTTTATACTGTATCACATATTCAATACCAAAATTCAACCTCTGCTTGTAATATTTAAACAAGCGAACCTAGAACTGATTATTTTCCCATTCATAAAAAGAACTAGATTCAACTTGACCTCGAAAAGTACTCATAAATTGCCTATCAAGAGAACAATCATTTTACTCTTGCTTGCCAATATATGCTATATATCTTGTCTACTGGCATTTTTTTTTGCATTTATTAATAATTAAACACAGCATTTATGACTGTATTATGATCTAAATGACCATGACATTGCTTTTCTAATGTCGTTTTATACCATTAATCCAACGTGTTACACACAATATTCGATGCTGCGCATGCTACGTATGTAGGATAGTTCCCGCCTCGATCATACATGAATATTCAAGAGAATCGAGACTTTCCCCGACCCTGCGTAATGAATATTCATGAAATAATAGGAATCTGGGCTCGCTGTGGTACGAAAAAATAAGACGCGCACCGGGCGATCGAATGACAATGGAGTGCGTGTATCTAGAGATCTAGAGGGCGCTACAACGGCGTCAAGACTAGAGTACCTATATGTAGGTACTCTAGTCAAGACGTCTTTTTGCATCCTCTTCTTTACGGAATAAAATATCTACAAATATCACCGAAAGGAATAATCATCCGTTTGCTACGTTGTGAGTATCAAGTTTCTATTACGATATATTGCAAATATCAGTGATCCTTTGTGGACTTTGAGCTGTACTTTTTTTATCGTCTTTTTGGTCTGAGTTCTACAACATGTATGCGGATAAATCCACACCACGCCCTGAATCGCATCTGCCCAAAGGACCCAAACCCGTCTTTATCCGGACTGACGGTATAAGGAATGAAGATAAGAAGCCAACTACAGGTGAGGAGATAAACGTTAGTCTAGTGAAAGTGCTGAATGGAGATAACATCGCGGGAATTCAGCAAATTCGACGACTGTGGCGTATTTACTTGACCTCCCATACTGATCGTGTAGAGCTGATATCGAATGGGTTGACGCTACGCGGGGCAAGCGTTCCTGTCTATGACGTGAATCCATTTACTAAGTCACGGGATGAGAATTTAACGAGAGTCGCTATAAAGGATATACCCCTATCAGTGAGCGATGCATGATGTTATTAGGGCGAAGCTACAGGCAATGAAACACGAGATCCATGGAGATATTTATCGCCAGAAATTGAGGGTAAATGGGCGATTGACAAATTGCTTAAACGGGGACCGTGTGCTTCATATTTCTCCACCAATTCAACCTCTACCAAGAAAGCTTGTCTTTGGAAACACATTCATGGCTCGTGTATATCACTCCGGGCAACCTGAGTTTTCTCGCGGCGCCCAGGCAACCTGTTCCAGGTGCTTGCAAGTACGTAGGCCACCACGTTTCCAGATACGTAAACGAAGTGAAATGTCAAGTGTGTAAACAGTCTGGGCATATGAGAAATGAATGTCCGGAAAACCGACAGGCGTTGAGTAGCAACCTAGCAACGCCTGACGCTTCTTCACTTCATGTACATACCGCACTCGAAGACATGAGCACAAGGCAGGATGAAACTACCCAACCACCGAACATGAACAAGACAAGACAAACTCGTCTCGCGGACTTCGTTTCCAAGCTTGTGCATCGGCCAGCGCAGGATAGCAATGCCGATACGGCCTCGGCCGAAGTCTTGGATCTGCGATCACCTAGAAGAACACGATCGGCCTCACGCATTAAGGATCCATCTCCCGCGTATGCATCAGATGGAGCGATCCATTACGCGAGATCGCATAGCAAGACTCGCGAGGACAAGCACGCGCAAGAAACGGTCAGCGATCTCGAGGACCAACAAAGCGAAAGTGGTGAGGATGACTCATCTCCTGTCACCTGAGTCTCCCCCGAAAACTTCGACCACTAACGGAAGAATGCCGCAGAAACGAAAGAAGAAATCTACAAAGAAAAAGAAATAAATACCAGTACAATGTGACTACAAAAAAATCAGAAAATTAATACTGAAGCACCATAAACGAAGGACAAAGCAACTGTGAAACTGTAAAAAATAAGAATGCTAATAATGTTCACTTTGTTACGTTAAATGTGCGAGGGATACGTGAAGTGCTGAAGCGAAAGAAAATATTCCTTTGGCTCCATCGCCAAAAGTGTGACATAGCATTTTTGCAAGAGACTTTTTTGTCAAGAAACATAGAAAATATTGTATCTAAAGAATGGAAAGGACTTTGTTTGATAATGGTACAAACCATTCCAAAGGTGTAGCAATTTTAGTCAGGAAAGTCTTCCTATTACTGTCATCGACACATATTTCAAAGGTGATGGTAGGTCTATTGCATTAAGATTTTCGTATCAAGATCAAATGTATTTGTGTTTGAATGTGTATGCCCCAGCGAAAAATACACTGAAGGAACATTTCTATTCATCTTTATGTATATGGGTGAAAAAGATTAGAAAACAAAATGACGTTATGATCGCAGGTGGAGACTGGAATTGTGTACAAAACAAAACACTAGACACAAGTGGAGTCTCATATGCATACTTACCAAAACAGAATTTTTTTTAATTTCGGAAAAATAATAACTTAGTAGATGTGTGGAGGAAAATGTTCCCAGAGAGGAAACAGTTTACGTGGAGGCAACTGTCATTAAACATCTATTCAAGACTAGATTATTGGCTCATGTCGAAAGAGCACTTTTCATATATTTATTCAATCGACATAAAACCAGTGTTGAAGTGTGATCATAACGGGGTATCCATGAAAATTAAAATATTAGCACAAAGTAGGGGAAATGGTTGTTGGAAACTGAATAATTCTATCCTGAAAGATGAAGTGTTTAAAGAAAATGTTACACGCATTATTCGTAAGGTTAATACTGAATTTATTCATTTTGATAAACAGCTCAGGTGGGAAATGTGTAAAATTAAAATTAAAGAATTTAGTATAAAATATACAGTTGATGTTAATAAAAGAAAAAGAAATATATTGCTAATATGGAAAGTGAATATGATAACTTGTGTAAGAAAATAGATGAGGGTTTATGTGCACATGATATAGATAAAATGAAGTGTTTGAGACAAAAGATAGACAAGTGGTATGAATATCAGTGCAAAGGTGCATTTGTGAGATCTCGGGCAAGATGGCTTGAATTGGGTGAAAAGTCAACAAAATATTTTCTTCGGCTTGAAAAGGCCAAAGGGAAAAAGAAAGAAAAAGATTGTCTTGAGACTAACGGGAAAATTATCAAAGATGAACAGAAAATTTTGACAGGTATACGAGAATTTTATTGTAAACTCTATAGGGAAATAATACCGGGGCTGGGTTTACAGAATACATATCTGATATCCACTTAAATGTTTTGAATGAAGAAGATGCAAATTTATGTGAGGGAAAAATTACAGAGAATGAATGATGGGAAGCATTGAAGTCAATGAAGATGAACAAATCTCCTGGAAGCGATGGACTCAGTGTTGAATTTTATAAATGCTTCTGGGGGATATCAAACAAATTGTAATTGACAGTCTGAATGAGGGTTACGACAACAAACAGTTGTCTTGCACACAAAGTCAAGCTATTCTTACTTTATTATATAAGAAAGGTAACAAAAATGTTTTAGATAATTGGCGACCTATTTCGCTTTTAAGCATTGATTATAAACTTGCAGCCCGTATTCTTTCAATTAGATTACAGAAAGTAATCTACAAACTTGTATCACACGATCAGGCTGGTTTAAAAAAAAAACCGCTCTGCATCTGAATGTACCAGACTTATTCAGGATACCATTGATTATTGCCTTTTTGCAAACAAACCAGTTGTTATGATGTCCTTGGATTTCAAAAAAGCGTTCGATACTATATATAGGATTTCTCGGTCAATTTCGTAAGTTGGCCACACAAATTCATTTTATGTTCATTCAATTTCGCCGATTCTGTCACCGCAGCTATTATTTTTCCTTCAAATTCGTTTTTTAGCATTTAAATTCATAAAACGATCATTCAAAAACATTTTATTTTCATTCGAATTAAAACGAGTTTCTTTTTCGTAAAATTTTCATTCAATTTAAAGCGAGACGATTCGCGATTACGTAATAGAGTCTTCCGTGAATTCAAATTCGTTTCTTTGCATACAATTTCACACGTTTTGCATACAAATTAAACATGTAAATCTTACCCAGTATGATCATATATAGAACCCCGCAAGCATAGTTCCATGCTAAATCCATTTCAAATTGTATGGGTTGGTAAGCAACAAACATGTTATTTGTCCTCACTAGGGGTGTATACCCACTAAATCATCACTATTTAGCAACTGAACGATCATGTGTTAAGTAGATATAACCTAGCCACATCAATATAGAATTAGCATGGAACTAAGCAAGAGTGTCTTTTTATGAATATGCAATGATATAAGTGCATGCAAAGTGTGTGTTTACAGACTACAGTTGTATTTATTGGAGTGGCGTACCATAATGGTGGGGGGTATCAATACTCTATACATTTATTTATTTCTTATGTTTTGTTTGGGTTTTTTTGGATAATTTATTCGATGTTCGTAATCTCTTTGAAGCCAATTATATTTGTGTAAATTATATTTAGTCTGTATTGATCATGTTAAGAACAATCTATGAGTATCAGTTCAATCACAATCATAATCACATCAAAATCTGAATCACCAATTAAAACACTGAATCACAATCACGATCGTGATCACAGTCACAATTACCATCTCAGTCACAATCGTAATCACCATCTCAATTACAATCACGATCACGATCACGATCACATACAGTAACAAGCATGATATTTCATGAACAAGCATTTATTTTTTTATTTTTTTTTTAAATTCAACAGATAAAGTTTATTTTTTATTTTTAAAGAAGCACAAAATGAATATGAAATGACTAAGTATTTTATCATTATTATTATTATGCGAATAAGGAAATGTATGAAAGATTTGTTTTGTTTAGCAATTGATGTTAAGAATTATACTTTTGAATTGTATTTTGATTATTCTGAGTTGTATTTTAATTATTCTGAGTATGATGTAAATTGCATGATTTCGATTATATTATATGTACTGCCTCTGGTATTGAGAAAATAAAACACCTTATAAATATTTTTTAAAGGCACAATCACGCTACACAATCATTAATGAGTTAGATACATTGTTTTCTCACTGCGCGCACATCTCAATAACTCATGTCATGTGGACATAAACTAAAGAATACATTTGTTTAATTTAGATGAGAAACATGTGCATATACCATGTATACCATAGGTTTGTAAAGATAGGCGAATATGAATGAAAACTTTGTTATTTAGAATGACCCAAAGTGAAATTGAATGGTACGGACGTCCGATTTGCCATTGTTGACGAAAATGAATGCAAACTGCGCATTTGTAAGCGGTTGTTAAATTGAATGAAACAAGTGCTAAATCCATTGACCGAATAAGTAAATCAAATGAAAAAAGTGTTATTTTGAATGAAATTTACACGCCGGCAGCTTTATTTCGCGAATTTGAATGAACTTTATATCAAAAGGAATAATAAGCTTACGAAATTGACCGAGAAATCCTATATTAGAGCTCCTTCCTTGTCCTCGCATCCTACTATCGGAGATTTGTCCCTGACTTCACAAGACTGACAGCCCCTCTACATGCACTAACTGGACAGAAGTCTAAAAAAAAGAGGAGGAGGAAGACAGAGAACACTGTCTCAGACCTAACATTTGTGTGGACCACAGAAGCAGAAGTATCCTTTCAGGAGCTGAAAGACAGATTGTCTTCAATGCCAGTCCTAGCATACCCAATGTTTGGAGAAGAGTTTATTCTTGAGGTTGACTCTTCTCTTAAAGGACTAGGTGCCTGTTTGTCACAACCGGATAGAAATGGTCATCTACATCCAATTTCTTTCGCAAGCCGTAGCCTACGTGGAGCTGAAAAGAACTATCCAGATTTTTCAAGCTTCAAGATTAAGCTGTTAGCTCTCAAATGGGCGGTGGTAGAGAAATTCAAAGGGTACCTGATAGTTACAAAGTGTATTGTCTACACAGATAACAACCCTCTAGCCTATCTTCAAACTGCACAGCTGGGGGCAATTGAACAAAGATGGGTAGCACAGCTAGCACCCTTCCAGCTGGATATCAGATATCGTCCTGGAAAGCTCAACAGATGCGCTGATGCTCTAAGCCGTTGTCCTGGAAATGGCGAAGAAGAAGTGAAAGAGTTGATTGGAGCTCTGACCGTTAATACTGTCCTTCCAGCAGAAGTTGTGATAGATGGGGAGCAGCAGCCATAGGAAGAGCCCCCAGTAGCTCCTGGAGTGTACCCATCGTATTCTGTAGAAGAACTTGAGACCCTTCAACAACAGGACGATGCACTATCAGTTTGTAGACAATATCTCAGAGGTGAATGGAAGTCAGAGGATGAAATCAAGAGAGAGAATACAGAGACAAAGTCCTGGCTGAAAGAACATAACAACATCATAGAATGTGGTGGAGAATTGTATAGGCAACCACCAGACTCCAAACACCCTAAGAGGAGGCGGTTACTTGTTCCAAATGGCCTCCAAGAGAAGATGCTAGAGATGGCTCATGACCAATGGGGCCATCAAGGAATTAACAGAACTTTGGCAATCCTGTGAGAGAGATGCTTCTGGCCAGGCATGTGTAGTGATGTGAGAGGACACGTCAAGAAATGTTTTGTCTGCATTGCATCTAAGACGCCAACACCAGCATTACGAACTCCAAGACGACATCTGTTGGCATTCAAGCCCCTGGAATTAACTGATCGCAATTGACTTCCTGAAACTGGATAAAGGTCAAGGTGGATACGAAGATGTCTTGGTAATTACTGATGCATTTACCAAGTTTGCCCAAGCAATTCCCTGCAAAAACCAAACTGCAATAATTACGGCACGTACCTTGATTGATGGTTGGATTGTCCACTACGGTGCTCCGCTGCAAATTCACTCAGATCAGGGGCGAAACTTCGAAAGTTCTCTAGCCCGGAAATTGTGCAAGCTGTATGGTATTGAGAAAACACAGACCACACCCTACTACCCACAAGGCAACGGGCAAACATAAAGGTCCAACCGAACGTTATGCAGTAATGCAGCAGTATGATCCGTTCACTTGAGTCAGATCGCCGAAGGAAGTGGCCTGGTCTTATTCACCAGTTAGTATTCCTGTACAACTGTACACCTCATGGGACGACAGGACTATCACCATACCGACTCTTGTATGGGCGAGAGCCCCATACCCGCTAGACCAACTCATCGGGAATGGACAAGGAAATTAGGATGCAGACTTTGTGACAGAGCATTCAAAGTCACTCCAACAGGCGCACATGGTTGCAAAACAAAATATGGAGATGATTCTGAAAAGTGAAAAGACAAGGCATGATGCCCTCCCAATGAGTTCACCACTCAGCATCGGCACGAGGGTGTTACTGAAGAAATGTGCCTTTGAAGGCCGTCATAAACTTGCCGACAAGGTCTTAAGGGATCCCTTCATAGTGACCGCAGTTAACGAGACCGGTGATGTGTACAAAATCCGTCCTATGCTTGGAGGACCCAAGTGTTGTTAACAGAAGGCTGTTGATCCCTGACCCACGAGAGGAGGTACTAGTTCTTAATCCACAGGCCAAAGCAAGGGACCATGTGAGTTCACAACAAAAATCGATGGCTACTACTGATGGAAACAACCCCTACTTCATTTTGTGGGAACCTTCGGATTTGAGTAGGCCTACCCCAGGTGAAGAAAAACAAGTAATCCTAAATGATTAAGATGGTCTAAATGAAGGAAATGACTGTAATGATGAAATTATCATCAATGAAGAGAACAATGTGGATGAAGATACCACATTAACTGGAGATGTACATGTACCTCATGAGAGGACTCCCCCTCAACAAGAGAACGCGAACTACGAGTTTGAGTGTCGGAGGTCTCGCAGGATAAATAAGGGACAACACCGAAATCCGCTACATCTCCCAGTATCTGTATTATCAAAATGAAAAGCGAACGGTTTTGAACAGAGATCTGTTTATATTATGTGTGTTATATGTATTATGTACATGTCTAATTGCATATGCTATGCATAGAAATTGGAAGTGTTATTATTATTGTACAATGTTTGAAAATTTGAAGGTTTTGTATTCACTGCTCGTAATTACATGTATTTACCAATTGTAGTCAAACATAATGACATTAATCGTGGGGAAGTTGTTGAAAATTGGAATTTATGTTGTAAATTAAATAGGAAATGATGTGGTGCAAAGATGCCCCCCCCAGTGGCGGATCCAGGGGCCGGGGCCCAGGGGCCCGGGCCCCTCCCTAGAAAAAAACAGGTAAAAACACCCTTTTTTGAAAAAAAAAGTTGGGCCCTCCTGGCGCCCAAGGGGTGGCGGTGGAAAAAATTACCCTTCCCGGAGGAAATTTTTTTCGGGTGCCAAATTTTTTTTTGCTCACTACCCCGCTGAGCGAAAAATCGACCGGCACGATTTTCAGATTTTCGCACGAGGAGGGCCCCTTTAGGCCCCTCCCTTGCCGCCGGCTGGATCCGCCCCTGCCCCCCCCCCTGCTTCTTCAGTCAATGACAAATTTTTCCCCCCTATAGGGATTCTCATTGAACTCTTTGCATGAGTGCATTTCTTTTGTGTTAGTGCTAGCATTGGTGAATGCTATAGCAGGCAGGCAAGCCATTCTAAGCTGCGTAATGAGGACTGCAATCACATGTACATTAGGCCTTCTGTAGGAGGAAATGTGGTCAGACTTTGTTTAAAGTAAGTTCAGTTGGTTTGTTTAATAATTATGATTGTATTTCATTTAACTTATTGGAATAATGCTATATACCTATAATCATTACTAATGAGAGTTTTGGTGGTGAAAGTTTGAATCATGTATTGCACTGTATTTGGGACAATGATGCTTCTTTGAAATACTGTTGTCATTTATTTTGTTACATGATATAAAGGAATTGCAGTACATGTATATTGTGTTAAATTGAACAAATTATCATTACAACTTTGATGAGTATAAGCTTCCCTTTATGTAAGTCATTGTTTTTTAGTAAGATTTGCCATTTGATCTTATTTCTAGGTCTGCTGTAAATGTAAGAGCTGTGGATATGGTACTTGGTAGCACCTATGTCGCTATTGTTTAGCGTTATGGCTAGTATTGGCCGGTGAGTAGAATTTACTATGTTATGTTGCTTTATGATTATATGTGAATGACTCAATACTATCATTTGTACGATATGGTTCATGATATTGGACAGAAGAAGAAAACAATCAGTGTAATTTATTTTGTATAATATATGGGTTGATGATTGAGATTTAATTGCATGATATTACAAAACAATGTCAATGAATAAATATTTGTTAATGTTATGTTGGTATCAATGTCATTGTTCCATTTATGTACTAAGTACACCACGATTTAAATATTCCGTTCAACTTTGGTTTTTATTGTTACAGAGGCTGTTTAACGATGAGAAAACAATAAAGTACAGACTCTACTTCAGAACTTCTGACTCTGGATGCACTATTTTGTCGTCAATTAGCTCGAACCCTTTCACTAATAATTAAAAAAAGATGTATAAACATTGTGAAAGTGTAGCATTTTTAGCGATGATGACGTCATCACTTCATCTACGTATCCGGCAAGAGAGCGGACGTGTCTTGACTGAGCTCTGTCTTTTCGTGCAATATATTTTCCAGTTATATGCACCATTGAGGATTTATTGCTTGAATTTGTACTGTGCTGTTACATTTGGATTACCTGTATCTTTGAATATTTCTGACGATCATCTTACTGGATTGCAGAGTGGTGTTTTTTTGTTTTTATTTCTACTCTTGCATTCATCGTGTGATTCACCGTTATCATCAGTGGATTAGATCGAAATATTGTTGTTTATGTGCGGATTAAACACAACTACTATTATACAGCACAGGTTGAATCTAACAGGTCCTCAGCAAATGGACGCAGAAAAGGTACGACTGATTCATATGTGTATTCTTATTCTTATCTTGCCTAAATTTTGAATTGATATCATACATTTCCAAGATGGCGGCGACCAGTGCAATTTTGGCGCCAACTGATTCTGAAAGGACTAATGATGATTTGGTGGAGAAGATTACCTCCAACAATGCCTTTCTAAAAGCTATAAAAATCATCGTCAAAAGCGCTTGTCAAAAGGAATTTGTATCACTTCTAGACACAATCGAAAAGCTAGAAGGTCGTTTGCTTGAGCTTGAATCATCCATTGTTGATAAAGACCAAAAGATCAATCACCTCACTCTGAGAGCTGCAGAAAAATCGTCACAGATCAGTGCCCTGATGCGGACCTGCAACGACCAAGAACAATACTCGCGGAGGAATTGTATTCGCTTGTTCGGCGTTCCTGAGAATAAGAACGAAGACACTACGGCTATTGTGTGCAAGATCGCACAGGAAAAGCTTGGAATTCAGCTTCATCCTAGCGCAATTGACAGATCTCACAGAGTAGGAGCCCCAATCAAAGACCAAGCACCGGTCCGTGACCAAGGAACCTCCCACGATACCGGGAACGCGAAACCCAGTAGTCATGACAACGACAAGACAATGTACAAAAAGCGATCTCGTCCAATAATTGTTAAGTTTGTGTCGTACCAAGCTAGGAAATCGGTGTTACTACAACGACGCAGAATGAAAGCAACTGGCATATCGATCCATGAAGATCTTACCAAACACAATCAGCGATTGCTCTATGAAACAAGGAAACATAGCAAAGTTCTCAAAGCGTGGACCTCAGATGGACATATCGTTGCACTCGTTCCTGCCACCAGTGGGAAGACAGTGACTAAGGGAATCAGAGACTTTGAGGACTTAAGAACACTTTGATATTTATTTTCAATCAATTATGAATAAATTTGTACCCGACTTTTTATAATGGTTAAATATCCATGCAGTAAATGTAATAAAGCAGTAAGGAACAACCAAAAGGCCCTTTTATGTACTTCGTGTACAAAATGGGCACATATAATATGTGAAGGAATTTCTAAACGCAAATACGATGATACGAATGAATCTTTTGAAAATTGGCAATGTACTGTATGTACTCTGAAACAGTTTCCCTTTTGGGAACAAGAAGATATTTTTCCCGTGGAAAATCGTCTTGGATGTTCTCATCTTCCGAATATTACACAAGATTCTACTTCGAATGAAGATAATAGATACAATATACTTTGTGATTTTCCAAAGGAAAAGGGCATTAAATTAGCACACCTTAACATCAGAAGTTTAAGAAATAAAGTTACAGATGTAAAACAATTTCTTATGTCAAACCCTTTCGACATTTTAGGACTATCCGAAACATGGTTGAATGAGGATTTTTCAAATCATATGATTTCTATCGATGGTTACAAAATTGAAAGAAATGACAGGGATGCCACTGGTGGTGGTGTAGGATGTTACATTAATGAGAAATTTAACTACTTAAGAAGAACAGATCTTGAAACAAAGGAGCTTGAACTCATGTGGCTAGAAATCAAAAGAACAAGTAGTAGTTCGATTTTTGTTGGTATTTTATACAGGAAACCTTCTTGTCCAGGTACATTTTTTACCATCCTTGAAGGGAATATTGAGAAAGTAATGTCATTGTCAAATAATATCGTTTTGCTGGGTGATTTCAACTGTAATATGAAAAATGATAATACATTGTCTAAAAATATTAAGGATATTTGTCGTATGTGTCAGCTTACTCAGTTAATCAATGAGCCTACACGAGTTACACCTCATAGTAGTACACTCATTGATTTAATACTTACCTCGAATTCTATTGCTAACTTGAAGTCCGGTGTAATGTCCATTGGTTTTAGTGACCACTGTTTAATATTTCTAGTCGTAAAGGCAAAAATCCAATGCTTCATTCGAAAATATGTAAATTTAGATCTTTTCGAAACTTTAACGAAAGCGAATTTCAAGAGGACTTGAGAAATCAAAATTGGGCTGACTCTAAGGAAGAAAATGTAGAAGTTGATAAAATGTGGTCTCATATCAAATCTGTGTTTACAATATTAAGTGATAAACATGCACCTTTTATTTCTGTCAGAAGAAAACGAAATGGGGTGCCCTGGATTACAGATGAATATATTACTTTGGCACGTGACCGTGATTACTATAAGAAAAGGTATAAAAAGACTAAGTGTGATTGTTGCTGGAAAAAGTTCAAGTATTATAGAAACAAAGCAAATAACCTAAACAAAAATCTTAAAAAAGAGTATTACCAAAACGAATTCTCAGAATGCGGAAATGATTTGAGCAAAAATTGGAAGGTTTTGAAAAGACTCTTGCCTTCAAGGCAAAAGGAGGTAAACAACACAATCTTAATTGATGATGAAATAATAACTGACAAAGTAAAGGTGGCAAGTTTATTGAATGAAACTTTTAATAATGTGAGTTCAAATCTACAAACTGGTACATGCCCTAGCATTGTAGATTGTAATTTCAATTCTCTACAAACGTTATTTCAAACCGATTGTTCTTTCGAATTTCAAGAAATCAAATCAGAATTTGTTAGAAATGAACTACGCAATATTGATTGTAAAAAGGCTATAGGAATGGACGGTCTACATCCCAAATTACTCAAATTATCTGCAGATATCATTGCAAAACCACTCACTATATTATTTAATCAATCGTTAAAAACTTCACGATTTCCATTTGATTTCAAGGTTGCAAAAATCACTCCGATACACAAGGGAGGTACGTTTAGTGTTGATAATTTCAGGCCCATTTCAATACTGCCCTCTCTGTCCAAAATTCTAGAGAAAGCCGTACATAAACAATTGTATTCTTACCTTAACCAAAATAATTTATTATCAGAACGTCAGTCTGGATTTAGACCACTTCATTCCACAACCACATGTCTTACTGAAATTACTGATTATCTTCTTGATAATATGAATTCGGGTCAGATTACTGGAACTATATTTTACGATCTTAGGAAAGCGTTTGACGTTATTCCACATACAATAATACTTGATAAACTAATTTTCTATGGCATAAATAACACGGTATATGAATGGTTTAAATCTTACTTAATTGGTAGACAACATTGTGTTACTATAGACAATCATTGTAGTGAGTATTTAACTGTTAAATCTGGGGTGCCACAAGGGTCAATTCTTGGCCCCCTGATTTTTTGTTTATATATTAATGATATCAATAATTTAAAATTCCATAATAATTCCAAGATATCACTCTATGCTGACGATACTGTCATTTTTAATAATTCTAATAATTTTTCTGAAGTTCAAGAAAATTTACAGAATGACTTTGATTTAATATGTAAGTGGTTTGATATAAATAAGATGTATATACACCCTCATAAAACGATGGTGATGTCCTTTGGATCAAAAAGAAAGTTGGAGAACAATCGTCTCTCAATTAAATTAAATGGTAATAACTTACAGTGTGTCGAAACAATTAAATACCTAGGAGTTTTACTTGACTCACAATTGACGTGGTCTGAACATATAAAATACATAAGTACTAAAATATCTCGTTCTATTGGATGTATTCGTCGTATAAAGCGCCTAATACCCCATAAAACTCTTTTAAATCTCTATTTTGCATTAATTTTACCACATATCGACTATTGTTGTACTGCCTGGGAAACTGCTCAAAGACAAATTTATCGAAGCTGCAAAGGTTACAAAATAGATTTGCGAGATTGATTTTAAATAAGGATTACGACACACCACAATGTACACTTCTTACAACTTTAAATTGGCAATCGGTCGAACAAAGATTAAACTATCACTACTGCCTGTTAGTTTTCAAAATTATAAATGACATAGCCCCAACCTATTTAAAATCACTTATCAATTATCGCACTTCCAACTACTGTACCCGCTATTCATTGAATTCTCTTCTTGACATCCCATACCCCAAAACCGAATTCAAAAAAAGATCATTCTCGTATAAAGCAAGCACCCTGTTTAACAAACTTCCTCTTTCAACTCAATCAACCAAATCAATTGAAACATTTAAGCGCGGATGCCGATTGGCCAAGCATTTATTATAGTAGAATCTCCGTTCTTATTTCCCTTTACCGGTATAATTGTTATTTCTTATGTTATATATGTTTGTACTCTATATTATGTCAAACATGTCAATGTTTAGTTTTTAAGAATGTTATATTTTTATGTATTCCTTGTATGTTTGTATATCACATGTTTGTTATGTCGCCCTAGAGGGCGTACTTGGAAAGCAGTTTTTTTTACTGAATGTACCTACCCTCTATTTTAAATAAAACTTGAATAAATAAATAAATAAATAATCATTAGAACCTGTTTATGTGCGCGTGCATCCGGGACTTCCAGGTCAAAAAGTCATTCAGACGCTGAAGGTTTTTGGTCAAGCGTTTAGGTTTCCGTTATTCCGAAAACAATATATACAAGGAATCAAAACAAGTTTAATACCAGAAGAAAGCTAACGATTAGTATATTCATTAGCCGCTCACCCCAAAGCCGCCTGACCACAATGGAACGAGTGAGAGCTTGCGAGAGCGGCCGAAGTGTGATTGAAACTCGCTATTTTGCTCTTCTCCAACGCAAAAAGAGACGACATTGTGCTGGATTCTATGTTTTATCCGACAAAAGTACAGAGAAATTGCATATTATTTGTTTATTTTATACTTTTTGAAAAATTACCCAAGTGACTCCCGGGCACCCTAATGCTGAGAAACGCACTTTTTAGAAAACTAATTTGCTAATTTATTCTATATATAGGCCTACACGCAAGTCAGATTGAGCGGATGATACGTTTCCATATGATAAAGCGCTTTCCACCGAAGTCTCTAAGTCTAAGCGCTATAACAAACAAAATACAATGACAAACAATTATATATTAAGAAAAAATTACAAATAAACCCTCAAATTACAATACATATGAAATATACATCAATGTGTACAGAGTAAGTTAATCATCAAAAGCATTAAGTTATTTATTTATATTTTTCAACTTCAAAATGTTGTTTACTTTTTTTTTCCACTGGAAGTCACAGTCTCGTCAGTCATGCAGCCACAGCTCAGAGTGCATTACAAGGGAATAATTTTTCCTATGATACTACACGTTGGTTGAAACTTTAGATCAAGGGTTCTCAAACTTTTTCCTAGACGGTCCAGATGTGATTTCCATGAAAGGTCCGAAACAATGGGCAATTTTTTTTCATACATATAAGTTTGTGATATTATACATACGTGTCTTTACACGTACCACACTTTCGAGACTAAAAGAAAGTCAAAAGTGGAAGTTGTGGTATGCAGGTAGGGTATATCAATGGGGAAATTGGCACTGTTTGCCGGCAATAAGCTGTTTAAACTTTGGCAATAACTCAGGGGTTGACATGATCATTATTTGATTGATCAATCATCAGTCAACGTCCCAATTTAATTCTTGTACCTTTTTTTAGTGTGATTTACGAGAGACCGGACAGCCTTAAACAAAGAACAATGGAAACAATATGTATACTTTTTATAGGCATTTAATGATTTATTCAAACGAGCTAAAATCTGGCTCGCGTAAAATTGCCATATTTATGTTCCGTTTCAATATCAAATTGTTACCTACTTCATTATCTTCAATGTTCCAAGCTCAGCTAATAACATGGTTCACTCATATTCAACAAGGCAATCATCGAATTTACATGTGGTCAATCCTCACACTACATTAGCCCATAAATCAATCAGACATATAGGGGTCCTAAAAGTATGGAATTCTCTACCTAACAATATTCAAAATACAAAATCACCAAACTCCTTTCAAAGCCCATTAAAATGTATTATGATTTAACAGATGTAAGATATTACTTACATATAAATCTATATATCAGTTCTCATTATATCGAACATAAATTTAATTATCTTATGATCTATAAGACATTTTTTTACTAGACTTAACAATATAGGCCTACTTGAATTACTTCTTTTTTCTCTTGTTCTCACAACGTTTTATGAATTGTATTTGTCATATATTATATATTTGAAAGGTGTTGTAACGATTCAAGCTCTATGCTTATGTTTCATCTCCTTTGTGTGTTCATTATTTAAATTGAATAATACATGTAGTTGCAACTTGTCTGTGATAAAACATTGTTATATTCTTTTTCATGTGAAGTTAACTCCAATGAATTGTGAAATTGTGAACATGCATAAATAAATAAATAAATAAATATATAAATAAATAGCCTATATGCCTACATTCACGGTATAAAACAATTCAAAGTCGATACGCTAGTCTATTTATATAGCGAAATACTGCCGCTCATCAAATTAGCACTACATTATTTGGTAATTCTACAGTTTCTGCCCAAATTAGTTTAAACTTCCAGAACATCCTAAAAGTGCTCTAAAATGATTTAAAAGATACACTAAAATGATCAACAATACCTTCTTGATGCAGAATAACTATTCCAAAGTCAACTCTGAAGCCCATTTGGTTGAATTTTAGACTTTTTTTCAGGACCATATGTAATCCTTTTTTCTAACCGTGTGTAAGTACGGCGGCGCTAGTTCACAAGATTGTGCCCATACTTTGGCGCTGGCAGCCTACGTGGAGTTCACGGCTAGCTAGCAGCGTACGTAGGCTGCCGGGAAGAAACGCCAAAATTATCATGCATTTGCATGTAAGTGTATCATTAGAATTATTCATATTGTTTTATTACATCTTGTGAAATAGTATGCATTCAAGCTTTTGGAACTTTTTTTGTGTATTTGTATAAAAGAAAGCGTTTGGAACTTAGAATGCACATGATGCAAGTTCAAGTGCAATTTACCGTGTGAAACGCCTTGTCGAATACTCAAATACTCTTTTATTTTTGTTCAAACCTTTTATACAGTAATACAGATATGTGCAAGCCAACCAATTTTGTTTTTAATCATGTCAACCACAACCTTTCTAAACCTGATCAAATATGGGACACGCACAGCCATGAGGCACTAGTGTAGACAATCTTAAAATGTTAATCAGTTATATGACAAAATAACTTGTCTGTTGCCTATACAGTGGCGGATTCAGGGGCACAAGGGCACGTCCCCCGTTAAAAAGGGGAAAGGGGAAGGGAGGAAAAGAAAAGGGAGAAAAGGAGAAAAGGGAGGGGGAAAGAAATAGGAGGGGAAAAGAAAAAAAGGGAAGAGAGAAAGAAGATGAAAAGAGGGAGGAGAGAAAAGGGGAGAGGAGAAAAGGGAGGGGGAAAGGAAGAAAGGGGAAGAGAGAGGAGAGAAAAGGCGGAAAAGGAAGAAAGGGGGAAAGACGGAGGAGAAAAATGAGAAGGGAAAAGAGAGAAAGGAGGATGATATTATAAGACGGTGTTTTTTTACCGGGAAAGTGGCGAGGGGGAGGCACGCAATTTTGCAGTGTACATTCTACTCGTGCAAACACTCTCACTCCTCACATCCTTATGCAACAAACATGATGTCATGTGGGACATATCTATGTTTGTTGTGATATCTTCACTTTGTGGAACCTGGTGTTTTTGCAAATAAAAAGCATAATATATAATCATTATTTTTGTTCATCTTTCATATTTAATTTCTATGTTTACAGCATTTGTAGGGTTTCATTTCATTTATCCACTTTCTACAAGCTGGCGCATTAGGGATGAATGATATATGCTGGCTGGAAGTTACGGAAATATGTTCGGGAAGAAGTGGATTTCAGCTGCAATCATATTAATATGTTGGTAGACCTCCGACCAGACATTTCCCCCTTAGAGTATAAATTGATGAAAATGTCTGGAAGGAGATTGAGATATAACAGATCCCTAGCTGTGTCACACCATAACTCTGAAATAAAAACATACATGAGTCTATACGTGCTGTAATTAAGAATAATATTTTTAAAAAAGATCTTCCATCTAATTGACACAAAGCATCTATTTCTTTGTGCACTGTGCATTAACGAAGCATATACAACGTCTCGCGACGTGACAGATCACTTTTCCCTAACTTCTATAACCAATCAGAAGGCCTCGTTTTTTCCCAGGAAGTTCCGGTGGACATTGATATGCCAAATGTTGATCTCAAATTGCAAAAGATCCCTACTCTTGGAGGGGGTAGGAGAAATCAATTTTACGTCATATTACTCCAGGAAGTGTCTGAAAATGCGCCTAATGTGGTTCTAAAAGCAAATGCTTCCTACTCAACGAGGGGGTTCTGACCCCCTCCCAGACCCACCCCCGCTTGGTCGCTCCGCTCCCTCGCCGCTGACGCCTCGCTCCATCGTTTTTCATATTTTCACCCCATGCGATGTTGTGCCTCCCCCCCCCCGCCCCGGTAAGAAATACCTGGATCCGCCACTGGTATATATTTAGCCAGGCCTGAATTGAGCGGCACTGAAAACAACTATTGTGTTAAAAGGAAAAAACATATTTGATGACATTCCAAATTCCCCAATAACCAATACGATTGGAGAGTGAGTATTCGTTTTTGTTCTTCTTCAATAAAAAACCTTAATAGCTGGCCCGGATACTTCAGCCTCTCACGAAACGCAAGTAGGTGTCTCAGCCTCCCAGGCCCTTGCATGAGGTGTCTTTCCATTCTCATGTTGTTGCTCTTTGTCACTTTGCACGCTATTTTGTATGAGAGGGTGGAGTATCCGCCTTTACAACTTTAATCGTACAAAAAACTACAAGTTGTCTTTCTCGGCATGTTTGTTCCAAAGAACCTGCTACGTATAAATTTGTAAAAGTGATATAGTAAACAACCAGTCTTTTCACTCTGGTTCTGAAGGGTATAAAACACAACTTGTAATCATAATTATAGTTATCATATTACAGGTCAATAAAGTCTACTTTTTGAAACTTAATACCGAGCCCGACATCTTTATTATATCACGTACGACAATGACTTGTTTTCACACATAAAACATTTAGGCAGATCCTATTGAAAATGGTTATTGATTTACAGTATCTGGCCATCTCAGATACATAACTATTTGATATGATCGCCAAGGAATAATGAACTCTTACGGCTCCTGCAAGAGCCGACGTATGCTGATAAGGATTCACAAAACTCAGTGTTTAGGGCTGGTTTCGAGGGAGTTAGCGTACATGACCTTGATGACAGCCACAGAAACGAACCTTATTCATTACCGAACAAAACATGAAGAAGGAGCCCCTCGACACCATAGGTGTAAATATACATTATATTTCGGAATTTAGAAACTTTAGCAATTATAATGCTGTGTATGGACTTAAAGGCATCGTTTAACAATGTTAAATCTGAGATGCACGGCCCTACGTTTTATCAGTGTCTGTGATGTGGTGTAATATTGAAGCCCTAAAAAATTGCGCTTCAAAATGATCAAGAAGTGCCTCAAAAAAGTAAAAAATCTTTGAGTGACCGGTTTTACCATACTCGTTTTCCCCAATAGACTGTAGTGTTATGAAAACCGTTAGGAAAACGCAAAATTTGATTTCCATTTCCAATCATAAATATCTTGAGAATCAGACGGGCGATCGGCTGTTAAAGGTCATGGGGTTCCTGACTGACCTAAAGGTTTATAATTATCATTTCAGCATGAGCTAAATCCAGGATTTTGTTTCAGAATCTTAGACAAAGTTACCCAATCCCTTTAAACATCTCAGAATGTTCTTCAGGCGGGAGTGAAAGCCTGGTGAAAGCCCTCCCCTTCCCACGTTCTGAACAAGATGTGGGTGTTATATGTTTCGATATGACAGGCGTGGGATATGCTTTTGCGCCCCTCTCGCCCCGCCAACGAGACCAAGCGCCACATACGCCACTGGTCAGTGGTCACCATTACGTACCAATATTTGGCTGCATGATTTCAAATTTGGGCCTCCCTCCCCTCCCCAAGAAATCATGGATCCGCGCCTGCTCCCGGCACCGGCTAATTAAATGGATGGCACTCTTGGTGAAATTGTGCTAAATAATCCCGTAATCAATGAGATGTAATTCAATATTATTTTAAACTCTAATACCAAATCTTATAAAACACAACCTTCTTTATACAACTAGGCTAATCTAAGTATACTACTTACATACTTACATAATGATGGCATTCATTCTCGATTATTTGCAATGTCAAAACAGCATTTCACTATCTTAAAGGGATAGTTGAGTTGTTGTTTAAGACCGCAAATATTTATGGATATTTCAGCCGTCTCTGAACCGATTTTGATCAAAGATGATTTTGTCATTTAAATTGTATATTCTTTCAAATTTGAAACTCAGTTTTTCATTATCTCACAATTTGTTTTTGTGTGTAAGCGCCCTCTGCAACAAAACTCAACTATCCCTTTAACTAAGAGTAAGACGACTCTTAATATATTGATAGATTACCTCATAAAGAATACGTCTATGAAGTGTCATATCTATGTCTCAATTGGTTCTCCATCGGTCCGGATTGACATATGCCCGCGGTACGGAGTTTGAGAACCCCTGGTATTGGGACATAAAAAGTAAGCAAAGATCTATGGCCTATTGATTAACCTAGTTAATACACATAGTTTCACAGCGCTTCACTATGAGTTCAAACAAATTAACATACAAGTAGCAAAAGTGACAATGATTATTGAATAGAAGAGCTTTGAAGGCCTTAATCTCAAAAACATCGAATGAAGGAGACACCTATACCATACAGGGAATTCACACTCTTGTCCAAATTGTATGCTCAAATTATTATTAAATCAATAGCGCCCGAAAGAACCACTACGAGATACTCTCACATTTTTCATTATTTTGAGAAAAAATGAAATAAAGTGATTCCTTCATCATCAAAAGTGGTAACCTTTTAATATTATTTTAACACAAATGAGGAGTAATCCATTTCATGTGGAGTTGCCAATTTCCAACCTTCTCTACTCCATAAAATTCCACTTTTTTCCACTCTGTATCAGAATTTTGCTCACACTTTCAGTCGGGGGATGTGTTTCTGCTCTTATCAAAACCATCTTGATTTCTTGGAAGACTTTTACTTGTCATATACCGGTACTTAGTTTATATTAATTAGTTTTTAGATTGTAAAATGAAATGTGGTAAAACACAGTGTTAATGATTTGGCACATATGATTTTATTTTCATCTTTCATAAATGATGTCACATTTATATTTTTTATCGTTTGCTTTATATGGCACATTAATTATGATTACAGTTTGGAATATTATCATGTCACATCAATTCTGCTATCATACAATGCAAAAACATTTTGAGCTTTTTAATATTTCCTCCACCTAAATACAATGGTGTATATACATCAATCTCAGGGATTGTGGGAGCACTTTCTCTTCTTACTTATCATATCATATCACTCATCTTCCATTTGTTCAAACACACAAAATGACTAAAATTTCAATTTATAAAAACTGATGACTCGGGATGATCTTTTCTTTTGGAGGACCTATAATGACCTATAAAGAGATACAACTCTCCATAATATATCTTGAGTAGTGCCCCAAGGATGAAGGCACTTGGGAGAAAAACATAAAATAGTGATATTTTTGTACACAACAAACGGGAGAGTTATCTGTCATTACGTCACAATCCACTGGCCAAATTGCCGGTTTGAGATTCGCATACAGATGTAGTGATTTCACATTTCAAACATTCATAACTTTCTTATTATTGGTCTGATTTATTTCAAACTTTAGCCATTCTGTTTCTCTGACTTTTCTGCTTTCATTCAAATTAACTTATTTCAAGGTTGGATTGCCCTTTATGAAAATTAGTAAAGATACAAAGAGAGAGACGGAGCAAGAAAGGGTGTGAGAGAGGGAGGGA
Organism: Mesocentrotus franciscanus; assembly: GCA_037976565.1. Taxonomy (NCBI): domain Eukaryota; kingdom Metazoa; phylum Echinodermata; class Echinoidea; order Camarodonta; family Strongylocentrotidae; genus Mesocentrotus; species Mesocentrotus franciscanus. The sequence continues at coordinate 40,379,635 of CP137668.1, read as the reverse complement.
GGGAGAGAGAGAGAGAGAGAGAGAGAGAAGAAAAGAAAAGAGAGGGAGGGATTTAGGAGACACATGTAAATATAGAGTTGAGAGATTTGAAAATTAGATGAAAAATAATTCAAAAACCTGAAAAACAAATTGCAATGGAATTGATACCATTTACAAATCATAACCTACCTATAATCTTTAGAAATGAAATGCATTTCTTTTATTGTCGGATGCAAAATATACATAACTAAAACTTATAAATCAAGTATTCTTACTGACTACAGGCACCTATTCAAATTATTATTAGTGAGCGGACTGAATTTGAGATATTATGGTTGAATACCTTTTGCTGAAAGAAATCACTGAAAGACAATATCAAGGAGTTAAATCTTCAAATTTCAGGTATATAAAAACAAATCAAATATTTTCATTCATACTTTTATTTAATGGAGATGATTGCATATGTAACTTTGTTATAAATCCCAGTTATATTCATCATTAATTACAAAACATCATCCATAAATCTTTGTTTGTGTAAAAAAAATCTACAATTTGGGGGAGGGGAATTATCTCCCCTAAAAAACACTCTTCAAACAATAAGAAGACACATGACAGGTTAATCTTGACTAATAACAAACCATGGAGTGATTCTTTCAAATATCCCTTCATATTGGATCAAAATACTGAGGGATAAGTACCATGCAGTGAGTAACTACTACTACTACTACTACTACTACTACTACTACTACTACTACTACTATACTTATAATAATAATAGTAATAATAATAATAATAATAGTAAGCAAATAATTACCGTTGGTGAAGGTGATGGGACAAACTATCACTTCCGAGGCGATCTGGATGAAGCTATCTTTCCGAAGCAAAGCTGAGGAAAGATAGCATATACATTCAGATCGCCGAGGAAGTGATAGTTTGCCATCGCCTGAAACCAAAAAGTGATTATTTGTTTTATATTCCACATTGGAAACATTTCACTTCTTCCGTCATTTTAGAGCAACAAGTCATCAATTAACAGCTAGCAAACGGTGTACGATACGTACAGTGCATGCAGTACTTACATACGTACGTAATATGCAACGTACACAATCTTCAGTGAAAGTGCGTTGCACTGTGTAGATAGTACTACTATCTTCAGTGAAAGTGCGTTGCACTGTGTATATAGTAGTACTATCTACACAGTGTAACAAACTGTTCTTCTCCCATCAATGATGGGCCAACTGTCTTTCATCACATGATTTACTTTTGACCAATCGTAGAGCAAGATTCTTAGTATGTGGAATATAATAATAATTAATAGTATATCTTGTTTCTGATGGTATTTATTGTAAGAATGATGATATAACTCTGTTTTTTGTATAAATGAAATAAAAGTAATTTTCTTATCCATTTTTTCCCTTCCAATACCTTCGATTATGCAAGTTTCCTTTTCTTTTTATTATTACTAGTAACTACCACTCATCATGTATATGTTTATATTGTATTACTTGTACCAACTAGTTGGAAACGAATTTCCTGTTATTGACAATAAATGACATAAAATTATACCTATAAGTTTGAAAAAAAAAATGTTTACTATCAGATCATCTCTTATGCATAGTACATTGTATAATCATGGCATACAGCAGCAATATCATCTATTTGTCGTGCATCAAATTTTTTAAAAATTGGTTGAGAGCTCTTCATGTGACCAGAAATATTTCAACCATATTAAGGTTGCTCTGGAAAGTACTATTTGGGATTACTATTTGGGAGTTGAAAATTCAGCGAGCATACAGGATTTCAAATGCCTCCAGTGGGCAACTCCCGTGGTGTAACTGCGCTCAAACCGTGCAATCTACACTGAGCCGCAGCCTAATTAACTGCGCTGCACTACTGCAGTACCTGTATAAATATAAAGGTGAGTTATTCTGCTTGATTATAATTTTTGATGTAGGATCTAAAACAAATATACCCTGCCTTCATATCATATATATATATATATATCAGGATAAAAACCAAAGGATTATGAAGAGCAGGGACCAACCTTGTAATAACAGTTATCTCGTTACATCAGAGCTCATTAAAACAAGTTTACACTGTACCATACCACGATAATTAGCTGGTATTAATAGCAGAAAAATGAGAGAAACAAATTATTAGTGAAAAGTTTGAGCAATATCCGATTAAAAGTAGGAAAGTTATACTTTTTTGACATTGTCATCGGTGAAACACAAATTAGCAATTAACACTGTGATGTATTTTGCGAGCTCCTCTCCAATATGCTCTGTACAGAAAATTTCATAAACTTTCATTTTTCTTGGTTATTGATAACAGAATAAATTTGTTTCATACACGAATTGTTTAAAAACATATTTGCAATAATTATATTTAGGGTGCATGTACGACCAGAAATTTTCATTAGGGTAAAAATAGAAATTTATGATTTTTTTATAGTACAGAGCAAATGAGAGGGGACCTCTCACAGAGTTGTCAATTCGCTCAAACTTTCACAGACCTGTTCCTCTCATTATTTTGCTTCTATCAAACCCAACTTAATATCAGGATGGACATCCCCTTTAAAACATTGCTTGATATGTCATCAGTATGTAATCCCTTCACAGTAGGCAGCCTTGTCAACCACTGTCCCGATGAGCATGCCGTTTCTATAGCGACATGCGACACTGCTGAGTCTTATCAGTCCTGTATCATCTGCCAAGACTTCTCTGATTGTTGGATTCAGTTCCTTGTCAAGCTGAATATTCAAAACCTGTGAGACAATAATTAGAAGAGAGTAACTCAATGAAGCTCATGTTTTATTTATGAATGAAACAAATATCCTAACATTGGGAGGTTTGGTCATAATGGAGATATTTGTATCAAATCATCAATGAAAAACACTTGGGATCTTTAACTCTTATGCTGTAAAAGTATGCCTCATGTGCACTGGCGTACTGATGGGGGCTTGGGGGGGGGGGGGCAGTTGCCCACCCAAAAAAAAAACTCAAACATGGTTTATTTCTAATTCTATACCAGTGATTTACAAATGTTGCTAAAATGACATGATTTTCTGTTTTTTGTGTGTAAATTATACTTTTTTATGCGTTTGTTGGAAAATGACAAATTCCCAATTTCAGTCAAAAACCCTAAAGTGCCCATTTTTACATCAGAGAGGTGCCCCCTTTTACTTCAGATAAGCCTCCCTTTTTATATTTCAAATAGGTGCCCATTCCACATTCTTATAAGTGCCTCTTACCAACTCTGATAAGTGCCCCTTTACCTCTGATAATTGCCCTATTCAAATCTGAGAGTTGCCCATTTTACTTTAACAAGTGCATGTCCTTTTCTTTTGTAATAAGTGCCCCTTCCTCTTCAGATAAGTGCCCCTTTTTTATCTTTGATGAATGCCCCTTCTCACCTCTGATAAGTGCCCCCCTTTTTTCTTTTTAATAAGTGCCCTTTTTCCTTCTGATAAATGCCCCTTTAAAAAAAAATAAGAGCCACCTCCCCTTCTGATAAATGCCCCTACTCACACCTCTCATAAATACCTATATTAAAATCTCATAGTGCCTCTTTTTCTACAAGTGCCAATTTTCCTTTGTAATAAGTGCCCCTATTCATCTCAGGTGAGTGCCCCTTTTCAGGTACAAGTGCCCATTCCCCTCTTTTAAAATCTGAGAGATGTCCCTTATATTTTGACAAGTGCCTCTTTTTATTCTTATAAGTACCCCTTTTCATCTCCGGTGAGTGCCCTTATTCAAATTTGAGAGATGCCCCCTTTAACTTTGTAATAAATGCCTCTTTTCATCTATGATAAGTGCCCCTGTTATTTTGACACGTGCCCCCTTTTTCTTCCCAATTAGTGCTATTTCCCTTCTGATAATAGCCCCTAATTCTCTTTTGTAATAACCCCTTTTCTGTTCTCATAAGTGCCTTTTTTCATCTCTGGTGAGTGCCCCTTATTGGGTGCAAGAAGTGCCCCATTTTCATCTCTGATAATTCCCCTTTTTACTTTGACACATACTCCTTTTCTTTTCAAATAAGTGTCATTTTCCTTTGGATATGTGCCCCTTTTTCCTTTCACCATAAAATGTGCTCATAATTTAAAGCAACTAATTTTCATTAATTTCGCCCATAGCTCGCTCGCGTTTGAAGTTGATATATTAATGTTTCTTATTAAAGATCTTTTCAGCCTTTCATGATTAGATTGTGCTTAAAACCCCATCAGAATTTTTTTCCCTCTTTTATAAGATGAAGTTTTTCCCACTGCATCCTCACAAATGTTAAATTTTTTGCTCGCAAATAAGTATATTCAGACCATCACACCCAAATGCAAAGTATGATGCTTAAGCAGTATTTTGGACCATGTAAACCGAGAAACAAACATTGAAATCATCCCTGATAATGTAATCACAATGTAGGGGTATATACCAATGTCTAAAAATGGCATATTTTTACTTTGAGGTTTCCCTTGTAGGTGCCCCTTTTCCAGAGAGTGCCCCTTTTTGTTGGTGCCCCCCACTTTGTAAGACGCTCCATTGCCCCTGGATAATGGGTGGGATATTAACTTATCATCTCATTGCTCAAAGTGTGAAGAACAATAATGTAAGCAATCAAGTAATTTGTTATAGTGGGTAGATGCAAGTACTCTAGCCTCATGAATAATCAACATAACAAAAACAGTACGCCACAGCTAAAACATAGTTTGTAGGCCCAACATCTTGACCATTATCATCAATATCCGCATCCCCCCCTTAAAAACGATTGCCCATTATGCCATCTTGTGGTAATGCAGATTTTTTTCTGACCCCTCAAAAGTTTTTGCTCATTACACCACAGTTCATGTGGGGGGAGGGGGGGGGGGCAGGGGGGAATAAAGGTTATATTTTATTGAGGGATAATGTTTGAATAATTTCTAGATTAACCAAAATTCAGATATCATTTGTAATGAATGGATAGATTTTTTCAATTGTACAATGAAAAATATCTCATTGGCATTTTCATATTTACTATTAAAAGGGACAAAATAACCAAAAACTGTTCCTCATAGACATATGTTGGGAATTCGATACTGGTATCCTGTATAAAAAATGAGACTGGGGGAAAGGCATTAGGCTGCAGATAACTGTAAAACCCAAAACTTTCATGAATATGAAGTATTTTCAAATTCCACAAGTGGTTTAGATTTGCCAAAATTTCATGCTGCAAATATCTGAATCACAGTTGACAAATGCTAAATTTTTGCTCTTTGCAAACTTTTCTTGCCATGAAAATGGCGGTCCTTTACAATTCAGGAGAGTTTTTTGTTATACGGTACACGCATGCACATGTCATGAAAATAGATTCACCTGTCCAACTCCATTGACTTTTCCAAATTGGTTAAAGAATCGATGCGTCGCGTAACCACATCCAATCCATAGAGACCCGTCATCTTTATCAACATCAATGTTGTCAGGAATGGTTCCAAGGGGAATGACCTGTAGGGAGATTAGAGTGAGATATGACTGAAATAGATTGCTTTGAACTAGACTGTAAACTACATGTATTAATCCATTGACTACTGAACTATCTCATTCCTATAGGCTTTTAATATAGGAGTCACCCAGTTCCCACATGGAATGGGTTAATTAATACCTCACCAGAGGTGGTTCCTTCATCATGTCCACCTAAGTATTGGGATAACATACATGTCTATCACTCAAATTGTAATCATTAGTCAGGGTCAATGAAAAAATGCTGAATGAAATTGATTTTTGGGGGGTTCTTATTTGTTTCTTCAAAAGCATACAGTACCTAAATGTGACACAACACAAATTGTAGTGTTCTATTACAGTCTGTTGTATTATTTTCTTCTTGCCTTTTCTTGTTCTATAATGTAACGCAGAATAATGTTCTAGATAGAGGGCGCAATATAGTTCACTGTTTTCTAATTATTATTATAATTATAATGAATTGGGCTGGAGGGAGATGAAAATCACGAACATCAAGCTTAATTCTATTATCAAATGATTTTGTTTAAATGATTAAAGATAAGATCCTGTAATCATTATATTACTCATACACATTCACACACTGAAAATAATAAGAGAAATCTCGAGTGTAACTATATTGATACCTCACCTTTGCCTGTTCCAAATTCCCATCGCTCTGGACTCTGTAGATAAACAGCTCTTGTCCAATAGATGAAGCTGCATACAATAACCTATAAAATCACAAATAATCACAAAATTAAGGAAGAGAAAAAATATGATACAAACAGATAGAAATGGATTAATTGTTAGCATGATAACCCTTATGTGATATTTCTAATGAATATTGCAAATCTGTATCATAGAACATCCAAAATTCATATTTCCGCTCAGTAACAGTGTATACAATGATGAAAATCACTTTCTAACAACATTGGTTGAATTAGTTATGATTAATCTATAATCCAAGTAGTACCATCTGATGTACCTTCTACGAAGGAGACCTTCATTATGAAAGGGAACTTTATACATTCCATGAAGCAAGAGGAATATTCTGCCAATATAATGAGATCAAATCATTTATGCAATACAAACGCATAAAACATAGTCTTTCCAGTTTGCCTGATTGGTAAATTTGTGTAATTCCTAATCTGTCTAAGATCACATCAATAATTATTTCTAAAAGATCTTAACCAGAGGTTTATATTTAATATCGAAGATATGACATCAAGTGGTGGATTGGTTTACTTTTTGTTAGGAGAGAGGTTTACACCATTAGAAAGCTTCAGTCCTTTGGCAACGATCCTAGCATCATGTCCATCATAGTATGCCACACTGCCGTAGCTAAGCCGAAATATGATCTCCAGAACGTTGAAAGGTTGGGGAAGATATGCATCGTTTGATGTGTAGAAATGGTTTTCATCCACCAAAACAACATCATTGGGACTGTGTGGAACAAGGCATACCAGGATACATATTCATATTCTAACAAAATGATTCTGTCAACAATTTATGCAAGGTCTGTTTACGCTTGTTCACGTATGACATGGTAAACTACAGCATTCTTTTTTTTCTTCTTCTATTTCATACTGAAATCCAACCCTAATAGCAAGCAACTCTATAAAAAGAAAGCAGGAAAATCAGAGAAGCAGACGGGTTAAAGTTTGAACGAAATCTGAAAAAAAATAAGAAAGTTATGAATTTTTGAAAGTTGTAATCACTATACGTATGGACACATCAAATTGGCTAAAACGGTAATGTCACTGTGATGTGGTGCTGGTCAACTTTCGCATTTGTTCCAACACACAAAATGACTAAAATTTCAATTTTTCAAAAATGTATGACTCGGGATGGTCTTTTATTTTTAGAGGACCTATAATAATTTACAACTGTCCATAATATATTTCCAATAGGGTGAAGGCACTTAGGAGAAAAAAAGAAATCAGTGATATTTTTGTTCACGACAAACAGGAGAGTTATCCGCGATTATGTCACAATTATCCACTGACCAAATTGCCAGTTCAAGATTCGCATAGATGTAGTGATTTCATAATTCAAACATTCATAACTTTCTTATGATTGGTCTGATTTATTTCAAACTTTTGCCATTTTGTTTCTCTGATTTTTCTGCTTTCATTCAACTTATCACAAGGGTTGGATTGCCCTTAAAGGGGGGGGGGGAGTAAACACTCCTTTTTTCCCTCAACATCCCCTTGAGCAAACAAACAAATATTTTTGTTCTCCTTTTTTTCCAGGGGAGGGGCCATAGATAAAACACAGATAAAGGGTGTCTTTAAAGTTCTAAAACACCCTCCTTTGCCAGGGGTGTTTGAACACCCCAAACACCCCCCCCCTTGCTACGCCAATGAGTGAGTACATGCACATGTAGGATCTTTGTTTCACACAGCCACTTTTTCATCCTCACTTTCCATTCCTAAACATGTTTTTTTTAATGCAGTGGTGAACAAACTACAACATAAGAGAACAAGCCATCAATCAATCTTGCTCTCAATAAAAACAACAAATACATAAAATATATAACAGTGCATCATCAATAGAAAACAATACAAAGCAATTAGACCAAAAAAATGATGAGAATGAGGGGTTAACAAAAAAGAGTAAATATCGTAAATCTCCGTGTATAAGACGCACCTTTTCCCGCCGAAATTTTTTTTGAAAGTCGGGGGTGCGTCTTATACACGGGTACAATTTAAAGTTTTTCATTTTTTATGCCCCTCTACCTGGCACTGTGCCTGGCAATATCCCCCAGCTCAGTCATACCACTCGGAAACTAGAACAACACTACCTGAATGTCTGGATTTCTGTTTGGACTTAGAGGAAAATTTGTCTGTCATCTTTAGTTTTAAAAACAAATGTTCATTATTCTGATAACTTCATTGTTACTATTATGTTTGAAATGTTCATTATTCTGAAACTTCATTCAACATTGTTACTATTATATTTGAAATGTTCATTATTCTGATAACTTTATTCAACATTGTTACTATTATTTGTGACAAGTTCACAAGCAAAAATTGGTGCCTCCAACTGCACCTTGCAGTGAAATGAAGGTCCTTCCCCACGTGGGTTTTTGAACACGGACCTGGCTTGCTGCCTACAGAGTCGGGCAAAAAAAAAAAAAAAATTCTTGACCCCCAAAATAGGGGTGCGTCTTATACACAGAGATTTATGGCCTTATAGTATGTTGACCCCAAAATCAATGATACATACATAATTATAACAAACAAACAAACAAGCAATATATAACATTTCACATTATGAATATAAACTTAAAAGATGGGATTTATAACAGCATTTAAAAGAATTAAGTTATGGGCTGATTAATAGTGCAAGAGGGAGCTTGGTCCATAGAGAAGGACCTTTAAACAATATTAAACTATGGGAAATCAAAGTTCTGACCTGTGGTGAATGATAATTAGATGAATTAGGAGTATAAATGTGCTGATGTATTGTAAAATTAAAAAAAAACTTAGCCATTACTTACTCAGCTATAAGACCTTGAGAGCACAAAAAACATAAAAATTGAAATGTTAGATCTATTTATATCATACAATTGAGTAATCGTAATTTATGATAAAGTGCTAAATTCATCAACACATTGATGTCCCCACCCCCTCCAAATATAAAAAGTGGCTCTGAAAACTACTATAAATGCCCCACATTTCTGTAAGAAAGCCGATTTCAATAAGCTGCTACATATATAGGTATCGGTCTATTACATATTGAAAGACAGTCTGCTTAACAGGTATCTGAATATTTGCATGAATGATGTTTCTTGCATGAGTGCAACCAGTGTCCAACTTGTATTACATAAGACTGGACAAGTTGTAAAGTGACATTTAATTCAATTTAATTTCAACTACAGCAATAGTAGTAACAGGAATAATAACAAGAATAATGATAATATAATTATAATAAAGATTTTAATGAATTTCCCAGCTTTTAAAGCTAATTTTGTGATGAATATGTTTGATTATGAATAACTGCAACTGTTCTTGTTCTCAATCTAAAGAATACTTTTCATGAATGGCATTGAAGGATATAAAGTATACCCACCTCCAAATGTTCTTGTGATGTATTCTCCTTTGGTGTGTTAAGGTAGGAACCTTGTTCTTGTATGAAAAGTCAAATACCTCAATCCCTATTCTGTCAGGTTGCCTGTTCACGACATAGAGGGACAGTTTGGGATTATCTAAAGAAAGTGATAATGACAAAAATTTCACAACTTACTGTATATGAGCACAAGTCCAAGATATTTGGTCAATGTGGGTCCCATTGTATTGTGGAGTTCTAAACATATATTACAATCAAATGTGTTATCTTATGTCACTTCATCATTGGTTGACCCGGCAACAATTGCTCAAGGCTTTATTTTGACAAAGGTATAGGTTAGGGTTAGGGTTGCAATTGAGCTTTAGGTTAGTTTTAGGTTTAGGGTTAGGGTTGGGGTTAGGGTTGGGGTTGGGGTTAGGGTTGGGGTTAGGTATAGTTTCTGAGTCTGGGGTTGAAGTTAAGAATTCAGTTAGTGAAGGAAATAAACGTGAAGTATCTTTTACACGAGCAAGTCTCGTACAACCCATAATTGATCTCATTTAAACTCTAGCTAGTAGGGCTACTAACTTAATACAAATATCACATATACAGAGTGAGTCAGAAAAAATGTCCCACTTTTTAAAAGTTGTATTGTTTGAAGTATGAATATTTAATCACGGGTTTCATGATATGTCTTGATAGAGTTATCCTTCAAGTACATTTAGGTACCATTTTCATTTGAATCTCTGCATGCATGACTGAACATCAGACAATATTTACAAGACTGCCAGATCTCACTTGCGCCAAGTTGCTGGGTGAGGAATAAAATAGTGTTTTGAACAAAGACAGCCAGACAGACAAAAACACACACACATGCACGCACGCACACACACGCACACGCACAAACACACACATACGCACACGAACAGGCACACGCACACAAATGAGCGTTCCATTCCCGACAAGGCCCACCCAAATTGTTACTTTTTGTCGGGAATTCTTCTTCTCGCAAAAGTTGAGTGACCGCTGTCTTCTTGGTGCGTATTGGCGGATGTTGTGCGTGTTGAGCTGCATGATGATGATGATGATAAAGATTAAGATGATGACAATGATAATGATGGTGATATGATGGTGGTAGTGAATATGTACTAAAGGGAAAGATTGTCAGGAAATGCCACTTAAACATTCAGCGATCTTGATAAAAATCAATGGTTAATCAGAAAAGAGGAAATTATGAAACAATTTTTACCGTGTGCTGTGTGTGTGTGTGCGTGTGCGTGTGCGTGAATGCGTTTGTGTGTGCGTGTGTGCGTGTGTCTGTGTGTCTGTGCGTGTGTGTGTCTGCCTGACTGTCTTTGTTCAATGCACGGTTTTATTCCTCACCCAGTAACTTGGCGCAAGTGAGATCTGGCAGTCTTGTAAAGATTGTCTGATGTTCAGTCATGCATGCAGAGATTCAAATGAAAATGGTACCTAAATGTACTTGGAGGATAACTCTATCAAGACATATCATGAAACCCGTGATTAAATATTCATACTTCAAACAATACAACTTTTAAAAAGTGGGACATTTTTTCTGACTCACTCTGTATATATACTAACATCTGAGATGTGGTTGGTAAAATATGAGACAAATAGCTTGGACTAGCCGACATTAATCCTAGGATCATGAACATTGTAAGGTGATTTGTAAGGAAATCTAATAGGGTAGGTTAGGTGACTTAGGTCACAGAGAATTATAAATGTATAACATTCATGATTTTCAATAGCCTTAATAATTATCAATATTTTCACATAGATATTATAACATCAATTACAGTTTTCTGCACTCTGCAACATTTCTAGGGATTTATCTTTTAGTAAAATCAACTCATATTTTGCTTGCTTATTTCTTGATTAACTCTCCTTCTTTTGTAACTTTACTAAAAAGAAGTATTTTTCTTTCTTCCCTTTTTTTCTCTTTTAGCCATTTACAAATCCACTTTCCTGTCATTTCATCCCATTTTAACTCTTTATTCCCTTTCGGTCAAAACCCTGAACTGCCACACTGTTTGGAGCGTGTACTTGTGAAAAAAGTTGACAGTGGCGGTTCACATTATTAGTGGACATAAGATGGTAAAGAGTTAAGACTATTCTTGAAAACAATATTTCTAGATTACCTTTTGGTCCACTCTCCCAGATGTCCATTCCTACAGGTGCCCAGGCTGCTTTATCAATGCCAATGATTTGGATGTCTTTAGGGTCCAGATCAGGATGGTTGAAGTCAAAGAGAAAGACTTGACCCAATATTCCTTGATCAGTTTCCAACATTTTCAGGAGACCCTGGTTTGGAAGAGATATCAACTTTGATCAAACTTTCAAAATATACAGGCAAACCTGTAAAGACTGCATGCTCAATGATAGTCTACAGACAAAGACTCTACTTTGACACTTATACAGCATGCCATACAAACCTCAAGGCAAACTTAACTTGGCCCCTTCCTGGCTTTGTCAAATAAGAGAAGCTATGGTACAGGGTCTATGGAGTGCAGTAGACCATGAAGTCTTCATAGTCTTACAGTTTCAATTTCAATTCATTTATCCAATTCATTTTTAATATTCACTCAATATATAAAAACAGATACATAAAAATGCATATGAATGAATATGACAAATACTAAAAGATGGACATAGTAAAATCAGGAGTTGAAAGCACAGGTAACATAAATTGAGTGGGGATCAGAATAAAGATCTATTTAAAGATCTTGTGTATTCGACCCCATTGTGATGTATAAACTGCATTGAATATTGTTGCCTGTACAACACAATAGAGCCCTGGAGAGAATATATAAACAGCTTGGTCATGGAGAAACCAGAGAGAGAGAGAGCGACAGACAGAGACAGACAGACAGACAGAGAGACAGACAGACAGACAGAGAGGGAGAGAAAAGGGAGGAAAGAAAATTGAGGGAGAGAAAGGCAAGATGAGAAATAAAGTTAATACATAAAATGAAATTAGACCCAAGCATGTTATATAAGAGACACAAGTAATAGACCACTTTCGCAATGCATCCAAATTTATATGTTTGCCCAGCGACAAACCATCACATCGACCTGCTACAACGAACGGCACCCCGATAGCCAGAACGCAAAATGCACACATTGCCCCGGCCCTGCTAGGTCAGACAAACATTATGGCTTGCCCATCCTAACAACACGCAATGCATGCAATGTGCATTCCGACAACGACTACACCATCCACTGCAACAGGTGAATGCAATATCCTGTCACTAGGCACTTGACAAAGATGTATATGCATTAAACTCGAATACACTATGAAAATGGCCCAATGAATAAAACCCATACAAACCAGTGTTATAACAATAATATTACCAGCGTTATAACAATAATATTACCAGCGTTATAACAATAACATTGAAATAAACAACAGGTGACTCAATGTGAATAAGATTGTAAAAGCCTTTCTTTGTATTGTCTCTTGAGAGCATGCAGATTTTAGATAATTAGCAAGCAATTCATTCCATAGTTTGGGACCTGCATAGTAAATAGTTTTTTGAGAAACTGACGTTCTTAATTGCGTATGGGATGTGAAAATCTGCATTTGATTGAGTACAATGGGATTGGGTTGCAGAGTTAATAGAATAATAGCATGTTAGGGATAATAGCAAGATCTGTATCTGACAAGAAATTGAAAACATTCAAAAGTTTTAATTGAGTAAATAAAGGTTCAGTGGAGGCAAGGAAAGGCATTTTACAAATTATCCTCACTGCTCTTTTTTGCAATCTATATAGTCTCAACATTTTTTCTTGAGAAGCTGAGGCCCAGATAATATTGCAATGTATAAGAAAAGGATAAATTAGTATATAGTATAGACAGTTCAGACGTCAGACAGTCTGTTACATGCTACAACTGGCAAGGGTTTGTGCCTGGAAACTAGCTCAAGAGACACAAGAAAAATAGACAGGTGGCCATGCATTATGCAGGTTACTTTAATGAGGGATTCAATTCTACAAGTGAGAGCTAATGCAGGTTTCTCAGAAATGTCAAATACCGGTATATTATATTACTTGCCATCTACAAAGTGTAAAAGTGTACATATACTTGAATGATTATGATAAAGAAAATGGTATACAGATATTGACTAGTAGGGCGTGTAATATAAGGGGGTTATATTTTCCCAAGGGTTATATTTTCAGGAAGCGGCATTGAGGGAAAATATGATCACGAGGGAAAATATAACTCCTTTGTGGTCCAAAAAGGTTATATTACACATCCTACCAGTCAATATCTGTTATATTAGATAGCCTTCATTACACTTTGTTATATCAAATTAAGGATAATTGCGATCTCATGCCTTGTTTGTTGGTACAATGATATCAAATGTGCAAATATGCAAATACAAGAACAGTTCAGCTGAAAATCTAAAGACAATTAATCTGAGCTCGTTTCCTAGATAAAGAGATAACTTATCAACTGAACTTTAAACTCTGCTGTACAAGCGTAGGGGGTAGGGGGTAGGGGGTAGGGGTGGTTGCCCCCCAATAAAAAAACATGACAAAGAAAGACTGTGTTAAAAAGATTATAAAAGAAACAACAGATATGCATCATATATTATCTTTTATTTAAAAATGTTATTGTGAAATGAGCTTTGAATTCTATAGCCATCAGCCCAGCCCAGCGCAGTTCGCCTTTCGTCCAGCTTTGCGCGCTCTGTAAGTGATTCGCCCCCTAAGATAAAATCTTAGCTACGCGCTTGCTGCTGTATTATCTAACTTCCTCAAATCATTCTTTGTCTAGACAGGCCATATATAATTTTCAATTGTATCCAGTAATAATGAGGTAGTATTTCTTTGAATTATGTCCATTTATACTGGCCTATCTCCTGCTAGTTTTAAGAATCATAATTATAACTTTGCAAGTATAGCTCAATAATGATTATAATAATAGTGATAATAATAATGAAAACAATAATGATGATAATAATATTAATGATAACAATGATGATATTAATTATAATGATATTAATAATGATAATAATATAATGAAAATAATAGACTTATAAATGCTCTTCATATTTACTTACAGATGATATGAATGCAAGTCCATTGGAGGAAGTCACAATATCCTCAGAGCCATTTTCTTTATGGTATATAAACAAAATGAAATAAAACACAAATTACAACATTAAATAAAAAGTGGAAAAATAAGATAGAGAAGAGTGTTAAATGCATGGGTCATCCCAATATCTTTTCTTTCACACACACACACACACACACGCACACACACACACATATATATATATATATAGTTACAAGAAATCAATTCCATGACTTCATTAAATGTAATATATTTCACAGGTGATACTATTGAAGTGTGATATACCAAAACAAGAAGATGAATTGAAGATATTTACCAATGCCTGGTAGTGCTCTGCAGATACCAGGATGATGTGTGTACATAGTCTTATGAAATCCCAGATTATATCTGTTATTGAAAAACATAATGACAAAAAAATGGAACAATTAAGTCAAGATAGTTGGCTTCATATGACTATATTGCATGTTATTTATCTAATTTTCTTCAAATATCACATAACATCAGCCCTTCATTTCCATCAGAATCATCCCCTCTTCCAAATCATAATATAAAACATGAATAGGCCTACATCTGCCTAACACAATACATTCATATATACTTGATTAAGTCCAATTAATCAGAATTCCATTGCTCATTTTCCATAACTAAGCACTTTCTACTTTTGTTTCCAAAAACAAATTAATTAACATAATAATAGAAAATTGAAAAAAAAGACAATGTTTATGTTTATGTTAATTTGTTCATATCATCACATGATTATCAATATCATTGTTCATATTATCACATGTTTGTATTTGTTCATATCAAATTTATCATTGTTCATATTATCACATGCTTATCATTGTTTATATTGATAATTTGTGTGCACTAAAATTCTATGAGTATGGCTTTTGCCAACAAGGTGGGGAGGGTGTTTGAAGTTTTGAACACCTAAAACACCCTATGTTTGCCAAGGGGGTGTTGAACACCTAAAACACCTCGCTACGCGCATGATATGGGTAGCAATACTAGTATATGAACTATATATACGTTGTCACATATTATGCACGATTGTAAAAGGGGCGTGTCTACTTGAGAATAGGTACATCCTAATGATTTTTACCCCCGACCTGCGCCAGCAAGTAAGCATCAGCTCGATCGGTCAGGGAAACTGCGGGGTTTACCAGCGGAAAATGTTCAACCATTTAACAACGCACATACCAGTATCAACAAGACCAAAGAAGAAAAAACTCACATAATCCGGGCCACTTGGTCAATCACTACAGCAAGAATGATGTAGGTAATGATATTACGAGCTGTTAACCCCATGATAACAATATTTGGAAGACAACCATCAGCTTCAAAGTTTACAGAATAATGCAGTCAAGCTTAGAGGAGGAACGAGATGCGCGCGCAGATGTTCGTTCATTCACCGGCGAATGAGAAGCGGCTGCGTGTATATACTGGCAGAAGTGAGCTGAGATGAGAACTAAGTGACCGGTATCTTCACATGGCAACAAAATGGCTGTTTACACATGGAACGTATGCTTACTTCTCCTCCAGTTGTCATTAACTGTATTAGCAGGGTAATTATTATTCATTTTGTTGACAAATTTAGAAAATAATATGTTTGAAAAGTGTTTAATTGGCAAGACAAGTGCTAAAATCAAGTCTCTTCGGTCCCACAGGTTGAAAATTCTGTATGTATATGCTCATGATGCTAGAGCTAGAGTCTACTTTCAACTTTGCTTGGCGTGAATGATTTGCGCCGTTGAGTGAGCCAGGCTGTGTCCTCGTTCCGTTTGAAGTCTAAAATTTCATTGATTAATGAATTGAAATGAAATATGAAAACAAAAGTTGATTAATTTGTTTAATAGATGGTCCAAAAGAAGGGGGTACTTTTTCATGAGGTATGTCAATCACTCGATGTGCTCATATTTTTATTTTGAGCCAAGGTATTTAATTTCCACTGGCACTGTATTTCATTTGCCGCAAATGTAAATAAAGCCTAAAGTAAAGGAAATTGGTCTCCCAAATACTATCAAAAATCTAAACAAAAGTCTCAGATATTAGTAAATTAAAGAGAGTCTCCTGAATAGGAAATAGTCTCCAATTATTGCCTAAAAGTTATGGTTCTATTGAGAGTTTGTCTATAAATGTATCATGATCATGTCTGCAAAAAGGGTGGGGGAGGCAAAGTGGCACTGCACTGTTACATTGGCGTCTTTGTAAACTCTCCACTGGTAATGGTATTATTTGATTCTATTGTTTTATTCTGACAGTTATTTTTTATAGTTGGTCCATGTGACAAACTGACAATACCTATTTTGACAAAGAGAAAACAACAGATTTAAAAAAAACATTAGATAAAACTCATTTGATATTGTTTACAGGAGAGACTTTTACAAAATCCTGGGAGTTCCTCGAGATGCCTCTACCAACCAAATCAAGAAGGCATACAGGAAATTAGCCATGCAATATCATCCTGATAAAAATAGAGATGATCCGGAAGCTAGTGAGAAATTTCAAGATCTTGGTGCTGCTTATGAGGTAGGTTACTTCTGTTGACGTCATGGCCCTTCTAAATCAAGAGCAAAATTAATTATTATCTGGATGTGAAATTCCAAATTTATCTAAGAAGCAAATTGAGGGGATCTTGACCCCAAGGATGCCCCAATAAAAATATAATGATGATAAAATGATAAAATATTAATAATAATAATAATAATAACTAAGGCTGCGACGAGTACTCGAGTATTCGAGTATTCGCACTGTTGACAACTACTGACAACTACTTCTCGTACTCGAATTCTCGGCCGCCATTTTTTTTTTTTTTTCCCGCTCACCTGGCACTGTCCAGGCCGACGGTCACCCGTGCCAGAAGAGCACCGGCATGGTACCGTGGGTAAAAATGTTTCCCAGCTCAATCATACACAGGGTGTCACTGTCAACTCACCACTCAGAAACTGGGACCAAATCTCCGGATTTCTGTTTGGACTCGGAGGAATATTTGTCTGTCATCTTTAGTTTTAACAATAACATTGTTTCTATTATTTGTGAAAAATTCAAAAGCACAAATTGGCGCTTTCAACAGCAACTTGAAGTAAAATCGTGTGGGTTTTCAGAGACGAACCTTCGTAGTATGGTGTTGGCAAAAAAAATCAAAAAAAAAACATGGCGTCCGAGTATTCGAGTACTCGCCTGTAAGCCTAGGGGTGTACTCGAGTACCTCATTACACGGTTATGCACAGCCCTAATAATAACAATAGATATTTAAATAAATATGAAATTAAAAAAGAAGAAAAAAAAAGCAAATGAAATAAAATAAATAAATACAATATGTAAACAAAATTTAAAAATCTATTGATATGATTTCTTCTAAGTTTCCTGAATTTCCTCAATGTTTGAAATTGTAGAACGTAGAAAGGTGAAAGTGGTCAGTTGGCCAACCTTTTTTGTCCTGAATATCTTTTAGTTTTGTTGTAGAATTAAAAAATCTTTCCAACTAAAGCTTGGTGCATGATACACGGCGTACAAGTTCGCCTTGTATGCACGTTATCAAGAAAATGGTTGCGCCCATGTCATGCTAAAAGGCATTACATGATGCAAAGAATACTTTCATTTATGTATCACATGTACACTTTCGTAAAGAATAAAAAGGCAGGAATATATTTTATACTTGTTCTTTGGGATGAGGTTTCCTTTAAAGGTACTATGTCCCATTTGCAGGCCAAAAAAATGAAAAGGTAAATTTCAACGGCATTTGAAAGTCAATACTAATTTAGAACTTCCCTCAAAACGAAAGGGCTTGAAAATGGCTTTAAGTGGAAAATAACGACTATTAGTTGTCGAATCGACTTAAGTGATTGCAATCAGTAAGTAATAGTCTGATTTTCAGACCATTGTACCGAATGGTCGTACGTTTTGTGCTGCGCAAAGATTCAATCAGTTTAATTTTGGCCATTACAAGAAGTGGGTTATTGATGTAGACAAATGCTCATGTACCTTTACAGCTCATTTTATGTATGTTATTACCAAAGAAAAGAGATGCCAGTCAGTCACTCAATAGTGTCTGACAGTGAAGTCTAGAAGTAAACGGGTTTCCTTGCATAATTTGAATACTAGGACACTGGTAATGTTTAAATTTCACAGAAAGGACATACATGACATATTCATAATTCCTGCAAAGTTCTACAGAATTTGATGTTGGCTGCAAAAGGGACATAGTATCTTTAAGTACACTCATTGAAAAAGAAAGTGGACAGTATTTATATTTAGGATTTTCAAATAAATATTTAATATAACCTTATTCTTCATGTATCAAAATTAAAAATAAATTGAACTTCTTTAAGATGATATGTAATTGGAGTCGTCCCATTCACGCATATGTGAGCATATCCATTAAACAATAAATGAATCTCTTGAAGAAAATTGCAAAAATGGAGCACCTGGCCATTTAAATGTTGATGTGTACATGTGTACCTAGCAGGCTGCCACACTTGTTTTGAGCTCCTGATTTTCTGCCTTTTATGTTCTGTTCATGTGCATTTCTGGGATTGATTTTTGTATTGGCTTGTTGTGTGTATGCTTCTGATTCTTTTGAGTCTACTACTGGATCGGGTTACACTTTCATATTGATATGTATGATGATTTGATTTTTTTTCCAGTTCTGTATTTTTATTTGAGTCTACATCATGGAGACATTTTAGCTCCTGCCTAGTCAACTAGTAGACCTGATTTGAATTATAAAGGATCCATTCAATTTGATTACATTGGAGATTCCAAGTGGATTCCTTCTTCATTGGAGACAATGTTTTCCATCAGCTGATTGGAGTGAGGAATTGTTTTTTTCAGAAGGGGGACTGAACAGCTGCTGGCTTGAGTGAATGTGCTGTACAACAATGGAAACAAAGAGGTTTTACCTGCTCTTTCTCATACCATTGCTTGCACATCTTTCTGTATGTATATCATGTTATTCATTAACAAATGACATAGGCCTTCATGTAAAGTATCTATCAGGCCTGATAATTACCCTATTTAAATCGGTTTCCCAAAAAAAATTTCCAGATTTTTTTTTTCTTCTTTTTTTTCCCCTGATTTTTCCAGATTTTACCCCTATTTTCTCTATTTTTTCCCAATTTTCTTACTCAAAAGGGGGGGAATGTTGTTAGATGCCATTTCCCTGAACACTCTTTTTTGTTTTTTTTTGTCAAGAGGGTGGGAGTGGTTGAGAAAAAAAAAAAAAAACTATTTTTGTTTTAGTGCTCACGATCACCCATGGTATCTATGCACTAGAACTACTGTGTTGCATCCATGTTTTCCCACAGGGAAACAATTGTATCGCAATAAATATCTTGGGTCGAGGATAGCTTATTACTCAAATTCTTATTCCACTTTTCAACTCCAGTTGCTACTATCTGGGGATATTGCAGAAAATCCAGGGCCTTGTCCTCAAGATGAAAATAAGTACCATGTTTCTCAAAAATATTCTCATATTTTAAATCTTATTGAATTTCAGGCCCAGTTTTCTAAAGTACCTATCTCTCAAGAGACTTGGAACATTCTCAAAAGTCAAAGACTTGGGTATAAATGCAAAAGCTCAAACATATGATATAGAGGTGTTCAAGCAGGAAGGCATAAAATTAAGCATCAGATTCCTTTTGAAGATGTTGATGTGCATGGAGTTCAAGCATCAATATCTCATACAGTATGTCTTCAGACACTTCATACACCTTACACAATGAAGAAAAGCATCAACTGCAGAAGCAGAAGAGGGGAAAACATGATTGTAATGGATTTAAAGTTTGTAACATAAACGATCAGTCTGTTTGTAATAACACAGCTTTTTTTGACAGATCATTTCATTGAACAAAATCCTGACATCATTACTATTACTGAAACTTGGCTGTCCAATGCAGATGTGCATAAGAGAATAATTGGGAACCTGACTCTTCCCGGGTATAAATTCATTCATGCTCCTCATGTAGGTAGACCTGGCGGTGGGCTTGCTGTGATTTTTAGGGACAGTATTTGGAAGTTCTCATCCTCTGCCCATGTTGGGGAATCTTTTGAGAGTTTTCGTTGCAATTTCTCTTTTCAAGAGAATAAATGTTCTCTCTGCCTTGTTGTTGTTTATAGGCCTCCTTACAGTGCAAAGAACAGATTTACAAGAAAAATGTTCCTTGTTGAATTTGCTGAATATCTTGCAAAAGTTGTAGTATCCCCTTGTAAGCTTCTCATTGTTGGAGATTTTAATTTCCACTGGGATGATACTGACAATTCTGATACAAAACAACTAAAAGACATGCTTGAAACTTGCAATCTTAATCAGTGGGTTTCTGGCCCAACACATATAAGTGGTCACACACTTGACCTTATAATAGCCAATGCATCAGATGACATTATTAAGTCGTGTGAGGTTTCATCATTAGTCAGTGACCATTTTGCTGTTAATTGCCAACTTAAGTTTGATAGATGTGATTCAAGAAAACAAGTAATTACTTTTCGTACCTTTAAATCAATGATACATGATGACTTTTCTCGTGACTAAAGTGTTTCTGGTTTGGTGAATAACTTACCAGAAAAATTAGATGACCTCGTTTTAGAATATGATTCCTCATTAAGGGATCTCCTAGACCAACATGCTCCACTAAAATCTAAAACTGTCACTGTTAGGCCTGTAAACAAGTGGTTTTCTTCACACATAGGCAAAGCTAAACGACTTCTACGAAAATTAGAACGGGTATGGCGAAAAGCAAAAAGTAGAAATATCAGTGCAGAAGACATAATAGATGCAAAGAACAAATATACAGCTCAACGTCTACAAATCGTTAAACTAATTGATGAAGCAAAATCTTCATATTATGAGGAAGAACTTGTACAATGTAAAAACTCAAGAAGGTTATTCAAAATTATTAACTCCCTACTTCACCAGAGGCCTCCACCCCGGTTGCCATCATTTGTCAGTGAAATAGAGCTAGCCACTAGATTTAGTCAGTATTTTACTTCCAAAGTAGGTATTATCTGTGAAGCACTTAGATCTTCAAGAGGACAACCTTGTAATCTGACAGTCTCTGAATCCTCAGAGCACTCGTCGATTTTAGAAAATTTCTCGCCTGCATCATGCGCTGAAGTTTCTAAATTGATTTTGTCATCGCCATCAAAGTCCTGTGAGTTAGATCCGTTACCTACTTGGTTGATTAGGAAGAATCTTGATCTCTTGGTTCCAGTTATAACAAATATAATTAATTTGTCTTTGGAAATTGGTACCTTTCCAACCATTTTTAAGAATGCCATAGTTAGACCTCTGATAAAGAAATCCTCATTAGATCCTGAAGATCTTAAGAATTATCGTCCTGTCTCCAACCTTAAATTTATTTCTAAGATACTTGAAAAGGTGGTTGTATCCCGTTTACAGACTTATTTTAGTGTAAATAATCTTCTTGAGCCCCTGCAGTCTGAATACAAGCAACATCATGGAACTGAAACTGCTCTTCTGAAAGTGCAAAATGACATACTGCAAGTTATGGATAAACAACAGGGTATTTTCTTGGTATTATTGGATTTGTCGTCAGCATTTGACACAATAGATCACAATATCATGATCTCGCGACTTTCCTCTCTAGGTATTAAGAGCAAGGCCTTACAGTGGCTGACATCATATTCTCAGGGTAGGACTCGGTCTGTAAGTGTGAGCGATAAATTTTCCCAACCTGTTCCACTTCACTTTGGGATACCCCAAGGCTCATCTCAAATACAAGTTGCTGATTCAAATATTTCCTCTTCTTTATCTGTGCGAAATTTGGGTGTCATCTTCGATAGCATGATGACGATGGATATTCAAGTGAAAAGAATTTGTCAAAGTGTGTATTCCCAGATAAGAAATGTCTGGAGTTTCAGGAAGGTTCTTTCAGGCAGCTGCTGTAATCATTCACGCATTAATAACATGTTTAGATACCGGTAGTGGAAATTCTTTGCTTTTGGTATAACTCAGCAGCATTTAAGGAAATTACAATACGCTCAGAATTCTGCTGCACGTATTCTTTCAAGAGGTAGAAAGTTTGACCACATTACCCCTATACTTATTGCACCACACTGGCTTCCTATAAAACAGAGAATTTAATACAAAATTATTTTATTAACATGGAAGGCAATGCATGGATATGCTCCTGTGTACATTTCAGACTTGTTGACTATTTATAACCCTCAAACTAATTTGCGATCTGCAGGTAAATACCTGCTTGAGAGTCCTCGAACAAGCTCTCTTCTAGGGGTTCAATCATTTACTGCCTGTGCATCGAGATTGTGGAATGGTCTTCCCGAAATCCTTCGCTCTTGTCAACAGTTATTCACTTTCAGAACTCAACTAAAGACATACTTATTTCAGATTGCTTACAATTAGTCACTACTTTTTTGTCTTCCCAGTTAGAATCATGAACAGACATTTTTGGTAGTTTTTCAGTCTCATCAGTGCCTTTGATTAGGCAACTAGATATTGGCGCTTTATAAACACCTGGATTGGAGGTATCCTATGGCTTGTCTATGATCTTTTTTGGAAAGGAGAGGTATCTTCACCATGCTAGTCAAAATTCTGCAATCCTGAGACCACTGTTGGCATCCAGAGCTTAATCCTCCTAATTGTTTCTCATTCTTTGTTTTCATTGTAGAACAATAATGTCTCACAGATGCACATGTTCAATAACAATAGAATGGCTACTTGCTCTATTTTTTTGCAATTTTTGTTTGAACTATGGTTGATTACTTTCATGTCTAATGAATAAAGTCTGCAATTTTTCTTATTACACTTTATTCCTGCTCTTATATTTGTGCTTTTGCTGGTTGCAGGTTCTTTCTGATGAGGATCAGAGGAAGACCTATGATGCACGAGGTGAAGAAGGTTTAAAGGATATGGGTCATGGACATCATGGTGATCCGTTCTCAAGGTGAGAGAAACATAACCTTTATATCGAAAATAATATTGCTAGTGATATTCGTTTGTCTCGCAATGTATGGTCAATAAGGGATCTAAAAGATCACAACGTTTCGTGCGCCGCTGCAACAGTTGCGCCGCTGAACTAGTTGCTCCAAGTTCAATCAGACAAATCAAAGAAAAGCATAAGTGAAATTTGATGAAAACCAGACAATACATCACACAGTTTGGAATTTTTGAAAGTTCACCCATTCCTTGCCAAGGGCACCAAATCCTGCCCAAATAGTTGAGTCTTGAACAATATGTTGAGACAAATAAAAGATACATTCTTCCTAATATGAAACATAATAAGGTACCTTCATTTTTTAGACCATTGATATATTTTTATATATTTTAAATACAATTAAGAATGATTTATTACCGGGTATGTGAAAAAAACCTGAATCTTAATTCATTACAATCCTTCTAAAAACTTGGTGGTCCAGAAGGAGAAAAAAGCTTTGCTGTTTATTAAAGTTGTAACTATAGTTGTCCGTAAAAAATTGACTCTTTACCTAGGTCTGACACATGCACCAACTGTTGAGAAAAGTATGTATCCTGTCGGACAGGCATAAAACATGCTTATTTATTTTTGTAGCATTTTTTCGGCGGGTTGAGGGGGGGGGGGGCATAGTTTCTGTATAAGTATGTGACTTCAAGTTTTTGCCTGTGAGAATATTATGGTTTACACAAGGTGTCAGACTGACAGATGTCGACATTTTGCTTCAATACTGTTAACGTTACCGTTCACCTTTTAAAAAATATTGGCACAGCATATTTATATCACATGTGAAAACATTTACACACCTTTCCTGTTTTTGAAAGTCAAGGAATTGAAACTGTCTAAATTTTAGATATTTACAGAATTAATAAATCATTGACCTGTTACTGTTTGTTCTATTGATGTACAGTTTCTTTGGAGACTTAAATTTTGCTTTCAATAATTTCATAGGCTGCATCTGTTTACGAAAGTGAAAACAAAGTCAGAAAAAAGTGACTTGTATTTCATCCGTATGCATAATCTGCAGCTATCTCAATACTGGGAGTTTCATGTGCAGCGATTCTTAATTTGATTTATTGATTTTATTGATTTTTTCTTTTTTTAAAGAAATCTCTCCCATGAAGCTTCTGAGCATTTCTAAAAGATTTTTTTCCCATTGCTGTTTTTTTTTATTGATGCACAGTTTCTTTGGAGACTTCAATTTTGCTTTTGGTGGTGGTGGCGGACAGAGGAGAGGTCAGGATATTCCAAGGGGTGATGACATCACAGTTGACCTTGATGTGACCTTGGAAGAACTCTACTCAGGAAACTTTGTTGAGGTAAACTCAAAGTGGCCAGGCATGACATCACCTACAAACTTTTACTTTAGATATTTGTAGTTCCTTCTTGTAACAGGCAGGGTTATGATCTCTTAATATGCAAAAGGAAAAGATCACTTGAAATGGTAAGCTCAAAGTGGACAGGCATGACATCATCTATGAACTTTACTCTAAATAAAGTCCAAAATATTTGGTATTTGTGTCCCACATGTTACCAAGTATCATAGAGTCCTTCACGTAATGAATAAATCTTTGTTATGCTCTTTTCTGAGGATGCTAGTATTAAACCCAGCAATGGTGTAATATTAATGGCATAGGGGTCCCTGTTATATACCTGGGCCTTTTCTAAAGAGTGGGATTGGTTAAGATTGATCGCAAGTCCTCTAGTCAATCCCAAACTTACAATCTTCTATCTCTTTAATACAGAATAATGATTGATATCAAGTTGCGATCGAGTTGAATCAGCCCTAACTCTTTATAAGACCAGTCCTAGTGGAATTTTTAAATTTCCTCTAGTATGTACTTAAAATGTATTTAATGATAAAGATTGGATCTGGTATAATCTCTACTTCATATTTTCTTTGTTTTATCTTTCAAGGTTGTAAGATACAAGCCTGTAGCAACAGAAGCACCTGGTAAGAGGAAATGTAACTGTCGTCAAGAGATGCAGACCGTCCAGCTAGGTCCAGGCAGATTCCAGATGACACAGAAAGAAGTCTGTGATGATTGCCCCAATGTCAGGTAAGTCAATTTCAGTAGAATTCAAACTTTGGTGATATAATGAATAGAAAGGAATAAGGAATAAATTTGCTGTATTTACAAAGCAGCTGAGAAATCATGATAAGATTGATGAATCTGTATAGGCAGCTATCAATGCTTGTACAGTCCAAATCAGAATCATCAATAATTGCACAGAAGCCATCCAAATTGGTTTAATGAAAGGGTTTTAATTTCTTTAAAAATTAAACTGTCAATTCTTTTAAGATGAAGTTTGTTATTTGAATTGAAAAGATATGTAACATGTGTCCAATGTGTTATGAACAACAGTATAACCAAGAAAGATAATGCTGTGTGAAACATTCTTTCTGAAAAATAAATAAAGGAGTTACAAGATGATTAATGCCACATTTTCAACCTGTATTTACCATCCTCAGATACACTATTGAGAATGGTACCTCCATCATGCATTTGTGATGGTTGATCTTGCTTTATTTGGAGGTGTTTTAGGTTCCTGTCAGGATGGGCCATAAAGTTCTTTTGGATTATAAGCTCCCAGTTGTTCAGTAAAATCTGTTGATTTATGAGAAAATTATTTTGTCTTTTCCTTTTGTTCTTACTTTCTTTCTTTCTCTTTTTTTTTTTCTTCTTCACTTTTGCTCTCTCTCTCTTTCTTTCTGATCTCATCTACCCTTTCTCTCCATTAGATTTGTAAGTGAAGAGAAGCTTCTTGAAATAGAGATTGAAGCTGGGATGCGCGATGGCCAAGAATACCCATTTGTAGCAGAAGGTGAGATATTATATAACAACGCTTCTCGGTGCAGAAAATTACTTACACTTGGTCTAAATTAAAAGAAATGTGGCTTTGTGTCATGCCAGGGGGTGATTTGTCAGGACGAGAGCAAGTTTTCAGGTTTGAAAGTAATAAGTATGCATTTTCATATTTATTGTTCCAAAGTGAGTAAAAATTTGGCCTTACGGCATTATAGAGAGTTAGTTTGGGATGACCACCAAAAAAAATGGAGGTTAAAACTATGCATGGATATATTTATTACCTTTTTCGATGTGCCCATTTCAGGGAGAATTTACCTTTGACCATATAGTTTTTCTGAAGGCCCCATGTTGGATATTAGACCAAGGGTATACAAATTATACATGCAGATAAGTTTATCATACTGATCTATCAGCTTGAGTATATCCTTTGTGCATCTATCAGAAGAAACTGTTAGGTTGAGTACAATAGGTAGAATCCCCCCCCACTATTTTGGGTTGAGCTAATAGTGCAAAATGATTGACTATGTACAATTTTATATAATATTGCACTGAAATTTTAAATAGTCAGTAAAGTGATAATTTCAATGTGTACCCCAATTGTTAAACAGCCCTTGAAATATTGTATATTATTCATTTCTTTTCTTTCCATTTTCCTTTTCTTGTTCTTAGGTGAACCGCATATTGATGGAGAGCCTGGGGATCTCCGATTTCATATAATTGCTTTAAAGTGAGTAACCTTTTCAATGTTATGTTTCTGTAAGGTGTATCAAATCATGAAGATGAAAATCTATTTTTATAGGCACCATTGTGAAAGCCTGTACTATTGCTCATTCATCTTGATAATAACTTCTGTCGATAATGGGCATTTCTAAGCTTTCATTTCACATCATGGAATCTCAAAATGAAGAACTATTTGGATCATCTTCAGAAGAGAGGTCACTGAATTTAAGGGGGAAAAGTTTAATTGATTAGACGAAACAGAAAGTTACAATTGGCAAGACTATTTATTATTGGAATATTTTTACAATGACACTCGAGGATCTAGCTGAAACTATTCGCATCGACTAGTACATCAACTAGTACTATTCGCCGAGGGCCATCGGCCCGAGGGAGAATAGTACTAATGATGTTCCTGAGTGCGAATAGTTTTATCTTGTTCCGAGAATGAGTCATTGTATATTTGTTTTATATCCCTTCCATCTGTATCATTCCTTGTACACTTCTGTAATAACATGTACCGTATACTCACATTCACATCTCACATTCAGAATAGAAATGAAAGAAAATTGCACAGCTCAAATGAAACATTGAAGGATGTAAATATGTTTAGCTGGCACTAAGCCGCCTATACAGGTACTGCATTAGTGTAGTGCAGTTATCGCACAGCGTAAATTGCATATGGCTTGAGCACCGTGACACCGCGGGAGTTGCCGTGCGGAGGCATTTGAAATCCCGTACGCTCGCTGAATTTCGCCAGTTTTTTTGGGTATAGTTCACTTTTTCCCTAGGGAAAAAGTGAACTATGCGTGACGTCAGCAATAAAAAATGAACTATTCCGATGTAGTTGGCAGGAAACGTCTTTTATAGTAAAACTATTCTTTTTCTTGTTGTGTACACTCCTAATGCAACAATCTTACGATAAGGGATATAAAACTGAATACTTGGATGCACCACAGTCAATCCTTTGAAAGAGATTGGTATACAGTATGCACTGGTTGAACTGGAAACCGATGTGCCTTCAATCTTTAAATTCCATTATATATACATGATGTACAAGTACGTACATAGAGGCAAGGGTAATTCTTTGCAGGGGGCATTTTAAGCGTATTTCAATGTGGGTTTGCACCAACAAAACAGGAACCTACATAGGGTAACCCGAAAGCAAAAAAAAAAATGGATTTGATTCCCTTTCCTTTTTTTTGGGGGGGGGGCATTGTTTAATATACTTAGTCACACACTTTAATTAGAATTACCAATAATAACTTGTTTCTGATCAAACAAAGTGAATAAAAGTAGATTTTCTTACAGTTTTGTTTTGTTTTGTTTATTCCCATTTAGACATCCTATCTTTGAAAGGAAAGGAGATGATCTCTACACCAACATCACAATATCATTAGTGGATGCTCTCACAGGTTTTGAGATGGATATCAAACATTTAGATGGTCATAAAGTAAGTGTGAAATATTGATATCATGCGGAAGGTCATGTAGAATGCTGCTTATAAAACACAACACTTTGTGTTATGTAGATCAGAGCCACCTATGTAATAAGAGTTTGGCCAATTTGGCTCTAGTTGGACACAATATGGCAATTGTTGCTTTGTTGGGCAAATACAAAACAACAATATATATGCCATATTGAGTCCAACTGAAACCAAGTTGGCCAGACTATGTGGCTCTGATGTAGATAAGTTAAGGGTGACCTTTACTTTCTATTGAATGGAGGGATTTAACCATTTAATTATTATCCTTCTTAATAGATGTGCTGTTTACTTGTATTCGGGTACATACTTCTGAGTTTTTGCTCCAGAATTGGTTACTACTGGAGAGAAACCTTCTACAGAAGCCACCTTGTTTTAAAGTAAACTATACATGAAGACTACCAGCCTATATAGACCACTTTTCTTGTCTCCCTTGAATATCATATGCTTTTTATCCAGGATTTGCTGTATTGATATCATGATGAAGTTTATGCTCATGGTGTGTTTGGCTGATATGTGTGATGTAGTTCAGAGCAATCTATACACAGAGTTTGGCCATCTTGGTTTCAGTTGGTCACAACATGGCATCTGTTCTTTTGTTTTGAGCTTGCCCAACAGAATAACATTTGCCATATAGAGTGGTGAAGTGTGACGTCATCAAAAATCTATTTTTTGAATTTCTCAATTTTTTCTTCATTTCCGAAGACCACCAAAAATAATGTCCAAATGTCGAAAACCAATTGAATAGGTTAAGTATTGGCTGAGATATGACCATCTGAATAAAAAGATTGCCTATGGGAACTCAGTGTTATACAGGTATTGCTCTGGTTCATAACATTAGGAGCCAGAGCAATATAAACACTGAGTTCCTATAGGAAATCTATTGGCAATAATTTACATATTCAATTGGTTTTCGACATTTGGACATTATTTTTGATGCTCTTTCGGAAAATGAAGAAAAAATTGAGAAATTCCAAAACTAGATTTTTATGACGTCACAGCTTCTGTACTCTATTTTGCCCAACTCAACCTGGGTTAGCCAAACTCAACCTGGGTTAGCCAAACTCTCCTAATCAATAGCACTGATGTACATGATGTTCAGTGAAGGGCGCCCTCAACTGTTGAGTTTATTTGGGTGATTTGATTTTTTTTTAATTGTTGTCCTTCTTTATACCTGACAATGGTTGTAAAATGCAATTTACAAAGTGGGATTATCTGAAGTATGACTCACTTGTTTGTTTAAAATCTTCCAGACATGAAATAGAATTAACAAGTCATTCACTGTATGAAAAATGAAAATATGAATATGATCTTAAATTTGTCTATTTTTTCCAGGTTCATATAATGCGAGATAAAGTGACATGGCCAGGTGCCAAGATGAGGAAGAAAGGAGAAGGCATGCCTAACTATGATAACAACAATGTCAAAGGAACACTTATCGTCACATTTGATGTGGATTTTCCCAAAGGAGATATGACACAAGAACAAAAAGATAGTAAGTTAGATTTCTTTAAGTTTTTTTTACAGACCCTATCCTATATCTTGTTCATTTTGGTTACCTCCATGATGAGTTCCTTCTTCTTTTTTTGCTTACCTCTCCATTTTTTCTATCAATACTCCAATTTTCTATCAGTACTCCAAGTTTTCTAGCAATCCTCTAATTTTTCTATCAGTACTCCAATTTTCCTATCAATCGCCCTTCTCTGTCTGCTTAATACCATGTTCTGTATCAACAATGTAAGAGCTGGACTTTAACATGTGCTGTCACCTTGGACAACTATTTGACAGTCAGGCAATTACATTTTAACAATGATCCCAAAAGTTGTCCTGCCTGGGCTACCACAATGTCTTGCTGCAGTAGTAGGGCTAGTCCCAGCTATGTTGTCCTATATGTTACTGACCTCATCTTAGATGTTAATAGGCTATTTTTGTAATGTAACCAAATTTAATGCATACGTCTTTGTGAAGTGCCTCAATAACAATTATTTCATTTACCTGTTTAGAATAATTGTATCTCAATAGTCAGAATGCAAACTGCATATATTATGTGTTGTTAGGTTAGGGCAAGCCATAATGTTTGTCCAACCTAGCTACAAATACTGTATTCAATTCGCATTCTGACTATTGAGATTATTTGTAACAGGTGAATAAAATATTTGTATCAGGGCACTTCACAAAGACCTATGGGTACGAATATAGCCTATTAGTATATCTTATCATTGTATTATTTAGTTTATAGCCCTACTATCAGACCAAATATGAAATTAAATGACTTTGAGATGAGTTTATGTTATAAACTTTACAATTACTTAGTAGCTTATAGGACATTGACTGACCAAATTACATGGACCCTGGACTTGCCCAGTAATAAGTACTGTAACCCATATGTTTTACCAAACAGCATCCTTAATAGTTTGAAGGATGCACAGAGTCACTGAGTGCATTTGAATTCATATGGACTCAGATAGGCAATGATTATAATTTATGATTTTAACCATTTACAAGAGTTCAAGAGACTGACCCAGATTAAAGGTGACCAAACCATTGTTGCAGCTGAGAATTGATGATCTTATCATGAAACCTTAGAGCATGCTAAGTATATTGTTGTTATGTACATGTACATACATAAATATGTTCCCTAGAACACACTTGAAGTGAAATCACATCAATTTGCTACAAACTCTCCCATAACACATATATATTTTGATGGACTTTGCACCTGGGCCCTCTTGCATAAAGTTGCGTTAATCGCAACTCAAAAACTCGAATTAAACGCAAGTCCCAAATACGCGATTCTGATTGGTTGAAAATCAAGTTACGTTTATTTTTTGAGTTGTGATTAAATGCAACTTTTTATGCAAGAGGACCCTGGTCTCACGATTAAAATACATTGTGTCACTAATTTTATGCTTGTTTATTCATTTCTGTTTTATCCAGGTCTACAATCTATACTCAAGCAAACGTCAGCACAAACAGTTTATAATGGACTTCAAGGATTTTAGACACACCAAATATTACTTTGTAGATATCATCAGAAAAAAGAGCTACATTTTTTTTTATCTGTAGGTGTTAGATATTAATGGTATATTTGAGGAATATATTGATGAACCTGTCCCTTAAATGTATTTGTCCAGAGAGAGAGAGAGAGAAAGAGAGAGAGTGAGAGAGAGAGAGAGAGAGAGAGAGAGAGAGAGAGAGAGAGAGAAAGAAATTGAGAGAGAGAGAGAGAGAGAGAGGGAATCAATATTTTGTTCATTATGTTTTTTTTTTAGGTAAGCAGTGAAATGTATATACTTGTAACTTGATTTTTCTAGCCTCTATCTTAAAAATTTCAGACTTGCAATGAAATTTCATGTTGTTATACTCAGCAAATCTCGTTTATTTTCATAAACTTCCCTAGGTATTACATTGTAAATGGTTCATCCTGATATTGCATATTGTTGTTTACAGTCTAAGGTGCACAAAAGCAGATTTCCTGTATTTCATCATTTGGGGGATATGGATGTATTAAAGTAAACATTTTGAGAAACAAAACATTGATTTTTGTTTAATTATTAATCTGGGCCGTGAATATCATCTTGTGTTCAGGCTTGTTTGCCAAATAATGAAAATACCAGCGCTAGAATCGAGCATACATTTCATAGATAAGTGCTTATTCACATGGATAGAATAATGACAATTATAATGATTATAATGAATATCTGTCGTAATGAAAGGGTTCTGTCTAGACAGAACAACCCTTACTTGGTTTGTCCACATAGCTTTCTTAACTATTTAACAAAATTAGTCAACCGTTTTGGGCTTAAGATTATGTAGATTAAGCACTTGGAAAACAGACTTGTTTTGTACCAAATTCATGGCCCTAGTCAAGATTTAAATCATAATAACGCTGACACTTTTTTGCATCATAGCCTTTATCAAGTTTGTGTGCATCTTAAACACTAATTCTTGCATGATTTACCTTCATCGTTTATCCTTGTCTGATTACGTAATGTGAATGATCTGAAACATTTTGTTCTAGGGTTAGAATGGGAACTTCAGTTGAATTGGCCTTGCAGTTGAAATGCAGTACTCAAAAATAATCATCACATGCTGATTTCATCTCATTTAGTTCATGATATTAAAAGTGACATTGATTTATTTATTTGTTCATATGTATATCTACAATCATATGTTCAATATCACTTAACCCTACTCACTGTATAGTGGTTATAGATCATCATATCATCTGCAGGATGGTGCATTTGTTTTCCTATGCACTAAAGCCCTTAATATATACCGGGTATTTATTTTCACTGTTATATATGGGTATAGTATAGTGTGGTAAAGTTTAGTGTAGTTTGGCTAGAAGCACACCTTATCTGCAAACTGACTATTTTCAGGGCTTAAAATTTGATTCTTTAAACATTCCGTGAATTTTATGGTAATTTGTATGGAATTTAGATATCTATATTATTTTAATCAGATACACATACAACGCAAAACGGCTGTAAAAGTAATAATTATAAAATATTCATTGTCGTACGGTACAACTGTTCTGTGTGTATACATTTACCATGAACGATTATCAATACACAAAATATTACGAATTGCACCTTGCAATAACTAAACATAATAGGGGCACATTGTTTATCTTGCAATGTCACTGACAATAGTGCTGATATTATACTTGTGATGGCCAGAATTCATTTTCACAAATGATGGTTCTTCATAGTTAAACGTTTTGTGTACCGTACAACCAAAAACGTCCACATGCATGAAATGTTCACAAAATTCTTGAGGGTTTGAGACTAGAAACGATTTCATACCACAAAATAATTGAATTGCAATTGACATGACACTTAATTTTTGCAACTTGCAGAAGTTTTTTGCTGTGAAAATGGCAGTCCTTGACAATTTATGAAAGGTTCATGTCAAGCAAGTTCAAGCTATACATTAGTTTGATAAGTTTGTACACTCAAACCTTGGTACTTGAGATAGCACTGAATTTTATCAAAGAGTAAATGTGATATGTTTCTTGCATTATTGCCTTCTATGACTGCATCGTAAAACGTTATACCATCAGAAATCGTTCATTGTTTATCACAAAGTGCCTTTGAACACGAGTTATGGATGTAAAATTGTCACATTCACAACATGGTTTTGAAAGATATCACAATCATTATATTACATGCTATGATGTACAAATATTTATGTCGGGTGGTATTTAGTGTATGTATGGTGATGTATGAAGAGTTCCATGTCCCATTGTCTTCTATGTGTAGCACATATGTTATCTGATGGGTTCTACAAGTAAAAATGCAGAAACATCACATTTATCATACTTATCTGTGTAAAATTTATTATTTTTAGGCATTTCACGAGTCATTTTGTAGCATTAAGGAACCAAATAAACTTATCGTGCTGCATTGCAATTGTATTACCAGATTAAAAGGACTCTACCGGTACATACTTTTTCAGGGGTATTAATGATGCATGTAGATTTTGAGGTATTAAACAATAATGAATCACCTGTCCCTATGTGCTCTCTTACTTTCTCATTTCCTTCTTCACTCGTTTATTAACACATGTCTGCCCCTTCAAAATAAAAAGTCCTTACTGATAATAACGTCGTCTTCATTAAATTATACCAAATTTGAATGATGTCAGAGACGTACACTCATGGGGAAAACATTATATGTCTGAAAAATAAGGTTGTGCATGAACACATTAATTACAGAGATTTCTTGGACAGTTCATTGGCAAGAAGTGTTCATGCGTGCCTAATTTTTATGTTATCTATTGATTGTGGGATGCAGTGTTGACAGCATAGTGGACACTTAAGCTTTGTAGAGTAGAACCCTGTTGTGTGTGTCATTTTCAACTTTCAGCTCTGGTTTTAGGTGCAGTGTATGGATTTGACCTGTGTTTGAATAATTAATAATTGATAACAGTACATGTGTGGGACATCGATCGTTATTGATTATGAACAAGAGCTTCATGTGAAATGGACATGTGAAATCTATTTTTAGCATCATTTGTATATTGGGAATTTGGATGTTTCACTGTATTATTATAAAGATTATTTGTCTGAATAAGAATTCAAAGCAAATGTTAGCTTTAACTGAGATTGGGTCATGAAGTAAAAGTCCAAATGATCTTCATGCATCATACCAGGAGATACTGTAGATGTTCTGTTGTTATTGAACCTTCTACATGTATAGGCCCATTACCCAACAGTCCAAACATACAGATTTTACTACTAGCTAACACCACAATGCTATTATGGAAGTTGTTTTGTCTGAAGGGTCTGTGGGCCTCGTATAGCTGATCGAAAACCCCACCCATTTCTATTGTCTTGTAATTGGTGTGAGTACTTTTGGTTTGAATAGCTTTACCAACACTCGGCCATCAAAATTGTAAAAGTATACTGTACATGTAGTTACTTTACTTGGTGTCAAATATACAAATGAAATGGACTATTTTTAAGTTTATGAACACAATAAAAAGAAGAAAAAAAGTTTACATCACAGTCTTGTCTTCTGATCTTCTTGTAGTCTGTTGGTTAATGTATGAAGTGGAAGATGGAGGGGAGCACAAGGGACACATGTCATCTGCTGATAGCCAAAATGGCATGGTGACCTTTGATACTTTGGATACAGAGTTAATGCCCTTCTGGCTATCAACAGACAATGTGTCATGTGTCCGAGAAAACAAAAATATTTGCTTCCACCCTTTGACAACAAGAGTGGACCCCCCGCTCACTCTCCTTTGCAAAATTTTGCTTTGCCATATCTGCTCTTCTTACGAGATTTAGTATTTTCAACTTCCTGCACTCCCCTCCCTCACACTGTAAACGCCCCCTAGCCTATGCCCGAGTTACCTAGGCCCGCCGAAAAGTCAGCGTAGTGTAATTTGCTGAGTGGTAAGATGGCATCGTTTAGAAAAGGGCAGGGCAAGCGCTATGTGGAACTGAGTGGGGGAGCGTGGTCAATTTGGTGGGTTGCACAAAACTGCTTCAATATTATTTTTTCGATATCTTAAAAGATAGATAAATATACTGGTAAAATAAAAAAAATATTAAAAAAAATATAAAAAATGAGAGATATAATCATGTGACGTAAAGTATTTTAGCGACAATAGTCACAACTGACTAATCGCCAATAAGTCAAAACAGAAGAAGAAGAAGACTTACCGGTACTGATATTAATATTAATGTGCCAGAACTATGTTACTGTCCTTCAACACACTTTATTATTTAAAATGAGTAAAAGCACTAATTTTTCAAGGGAAAAAAATACAACTGGATCTCAACGACAGAGTTGCATTGGTAAATTAGTTAAAATGACTGTAAAAAAAATAAAAACAAAAAACTAACTAACATATTCTCTAATCTATCTCATCCTTGATTAATGATGAAAAATACATTACTAATCTTGACAATGAATCAACAGTCTAAAATTCCATTTTAAGTAATTCACTCATTAAAAAAACCCACATAAACATATACATCTAATACAAATTGTTTAAAGATTACTTGACAGTACTGTAAGCATCATTATCCATCTGTTGAAAACTTTAAACCCTACACATAATAAAATCAAGGAGAGGCAGTCATTGAGCATTGAATTTATTTGCTTCATAAGCATAATTATAAACATAATTTGTCTTCACATATATATATATACACAGGCCATACACATGTACACACAAGTTGTAGACATTAATGACAAAGGCAATATTGACAAGTTAGAATATGTATTACACCGTACCCCTGTTTCATAAACACTAACTATGAATAACAAAGGCCATAATTTTACAACAGAATTTGCTCAAAGCCAATCAAATTCAATGAATTCAGTATAGCTTTCATCAATCATTGTAACTTGGTACATGTACTACTAGATTTTGAAGCAGGGTCCTTATTTCTGTGGTCACAAATAAATTGTTGTGTGGTGGAAAACCTATAACCTATCAACCGTATGAGAAAGACAAAGAACTCACAATTCTCATAAAGCATACAATTGCATAGCACATAATATTTATTTCAACTTTCATGCTAGTCTTGCTGTGCTGGCATAACAGTTTTTCAAATACTTCAGAAAGAAAAAAGAAAAGATGGAGGGAAACAATGAACCAAAGTGCAGATGAATAGAGCAACAAGATTACAAAGGGGAAAACATAAAAGTAGAAATTAAATGGAGGTAGAAATTAGTATATGGATGGGGGAAAGAAGTGAAATAGAGAAACGTAACAACCTACATGTATTCTAAAGAATGTATAAATAAGAGATACTCTAACCTAATATTTGTTAATACCCGGTTAACTTGCTCCTGGCTTCTTAAAGAATTAGGGCTTGGGTTGTAATTTAGTTTGAGGTCAAGTTTTGTGTTTAGTGACAGCACGTACAGCAATCATCACCAGAATATATGACCTACAACCACATAGAGATGTGTGATTGCAAACACCTTGACCAGAAGATGCTGTCAATACTGAGCCACATTTATCACATTTAGAAAACACTGCACTATCCATATCAAAGATTCA
The DNA here is from genome assembly GCA_037976565.1 of Mesocentrotus franciscanus. Lineage (NCBI taxonomy): Eukaryota > Metazoa > Echinodermata > Echinoidea > Camarodonta > Strongylocentrotidae > Mesocentrotus > Mesocentrotus franciscanus. The sequence goes on along the minus strand of CP137668.1, from coordinate 40,342,556 downwards.
TGAGAAATGTAGATTTGATAAAGACAAACCATAATTCCATAGTTAATTAACATTTACAACTTTCTATTTTCATAAGTACATTCTCACAAGGACACAATCCTTTTAAACACATAATTGATAATACAAGGTCTTGCACACACAGGTTATCAACATCTTGAAACTATTTATCACCATATATTCATTCCCATGATAATAAGGATACCAGCCTTCTCCCACAATGCATATCAGCCATGTAATTAAGAGGCCTGTTTGGCAATATGCAGGCCAACTCTCTTTTTAAAAGACATGTTTCAGTTACATGAAGAAATATATAAACAGAGACTCAATCATTTGTAGTAATATACTACATATAAACTTAGGCATACATATGCATCTATGACTGGAACACAATTTTGTTTTAATTCATGTTAAAGGGACTTGGTAACATTGTTCAGATGAGAGAAAGTGGTGCTAAGGTAGTGACTTTAATGCTAGATGTACAATTAAAGATAATCTGAAAATTTGAGTGAAAACGGACCATTATTAATGATACAAATTGGGAAAAACTGATCTGATCGATTCCTTAATTCTCCCAACTATATTATTACAATTTAATTACATTTTAGGTGAATGTAAATCGTCACAAAGCAATAAATTGGCTCTATATGCCATTCCAGACATTTAAGTGTTGAAAGATTTTTAATAGCCTGTTTTATGTCTTTTTTTACGGAAAAACGGTTGGGAAAATTCAAAAATATTTAGGAGAATTTACTGTTAATCACTGTTAGAGGGTGTTGACCAGTGACGCCTTCAAAGAAAACCATACACATGTATCTTTGTGGTTTGAGAATTTTTTCAGGATTTTTTGCATGTCAGAGGGTATTGAAGTATTGAAGTATATTAGTCCCCTGGCATAAGGCATATTTCCTCCATTATAGTCATGCACTGGAACCGGAATACCTACCAAACATCCCTTGCTTGACTTTGAACATGCAGATACATGCATGAATTTGCTCTTTGGACTCCCTATGCCTCTAGAGGGCAGTAGCAGATTAAGGGAAATAGCACGAATGCCTAGGCCCCCTATAACAGCCAATGTAGCATTCCTTATGTACACATTGCCTCTTCTCATTGCCTTCTTTTTCAAATTTTCTACCCATTTTTCAGCATTGCATCTACCCCCCCCTTTTATCACATCCTGAATATGCCCTTGTCTAAACAGTGATACTACATGACAGAATGTCACATCCTTGCATACATATGTGAAGTTGTCAAGATAGCACACATCTCATCAACGTCAGCATCTCTCCATAAAAAAGTCCTCCAAAATGACATAATAAATAGATAGCATAAACTTAAAAATTGAAATTGCTGGGCATGAAACGCTACGTATCCTCCTTGAGTCTCCGAACTATATAAAGTCTTGCTCTCTCCGCGCATTCATCCAAGCTGGATGGTGCTAAGCCACGCCCCCTAGCAAAAGTCTCCGAGCCGAAACCCTTTCCTTCCATCTCGCCCATGACAAAGTCCATCCACTGGCTAGCGCGTAATCCCCTGGAAACAAACTCCTGCAGGACAAACATAAAACAAAGAAAACAAAGAAATTCCTTGAATGCTTGATCATCTTATAATGGTAGCTGGGCTATAATTGGGGTAATAATATGATTGCAGGGCCCTTGTGATAAGCAGTATTAAAAATGAAGAGGCTGCCCTGGTATAAAAAGACCATATTTTATCACTATTATCATGAATCAATCTATGTATCATGACATTTATATCACATTTATATCCATATTAAAGCTGAGTGAGAAAATTATGTTAAAGCCCCTCTAAAGTGTTGGGAGCCCCAAAAATTTGATGGCAACATTTGACTTAAATTGTATCGTAATGTGAAAGAGGATGTCATTTATAGTAACCCTAAATTAGCCATATATTGAGCCAATCTGTGAAAAAATTTAAAAGAAGCTAATTTCAACTGATTTGGGTAGGTATGGGTATGGACAACTACCAAAAAAAAGGGAGGAGGTATGGGGGTTGGGGAGATTTTTTTATTAGAGGTCAAAGGTCATTGACCCTGCCTAAATCACTAAAAATTATATTTCAGCAACAAAATATGGTATATAGATGATCTAGGTGTCAAATTGCACAGAATTACAAAAGAAGATGACATAAAATAATTATTGACCCTTGGGACCAAATTCTGACCTCCGAAAATGAGGTCAAAGCTCAAAAATAGACGTTTTATCACTAACATTTCATATTGGTAACAGGAAAATTACCATATTATATAAAAATGAGCACAAACAAATCAAAGAGGCTAATTTCAACTTAAGTGGCGGGTATGGGAGTTATTATTTATTCCAAGAGCAGAGGGGGAGGGGGAAATTTCCTTTCTGAGGGTCAAAGGTCATTGACCCTGCACTAAAACACTATAAATTGTTCTCAGCAACAAAATATGGTGTATAGATGATCTTGGTGTCAAAATGCACAGGATTACGAAAGAAGATGACATAGAATAATTACTGACCCTTAGAACAAAATCCTGACCTCCGAAAATGAGGTCAAAGGTAAAAAATAGATGTTTTATCACTAAAATGTCATATAAGTAACAGGAAAATTACCATATTATATAAAAATGAGCACAAAAAAAAATCGAAGAGGCTAATTTTAACTTATTGTGGCGGGTATGGGGTTTATTATTTATTCAAGAGCAGAGGGGAGGGAAATTTCCTTTCTGAGGGTCAAAGGTCATTGACCCTGCACTGAAACACTATAAATTGTATCTCAGCAGCAGCATGTTTTACATAGGCCTCGACGATCCTGGTGTCAAAATGCACAGAATTGTACTAGGAGACAAACTAAATATGAAATGGCTTCTTCACCACCAAAATACAATGTTAAAGGTCAAAATGAGTAAGGGGGGGGGGGGGTTAAAGTTCATTAGTGGCAAATAGTTTGTGTATGTAAAGTATATGTGCATTTATAATCAACAGTTTGCAGAATACTACTCACAACTTAGAACTTACAGTAACTAACGGCAACACAATATAAATTAATACTACTCAGTCTGTTTCCTCTTCATCGCTACCAATAACTTCTTCTGCATCTATGCTATCTGTTCCATTGGAGCAATGTCCACATCACACTCCACATGCAGATACACATGACATGCCAGCTTTCATGCAGCTGCATTTCATGTTTTGACACTGCCTCTCCCTTCTTTGCAGTTGCAACAAATTCCTTTCAGAAGGTTGTCTGGCGCGATACCAACAGACAGCATCTTTGGTCCAAGTTTTCTGTTGGAATCTAACTCCCATCCTTTTCCTTTGGGATCAAGAATAGAGGTGTCAAGATGCTTCATACCAAAACTTGAAGATGGACACGAAGTAAATGTTGAGCTGTTGCATCTTCCGTTGGTGGAAGGCGGTCAGGATCGATATTGCCCTTGGCTGCTTGCTTCTTGAACTTTATATAGCGAGACTTTTCTATAGGGAGTATCCCCACAGCCATATATGTGGTCTGCATTGCTTTCAACCCAGCTGTTCGAATTGTGGAGTCGGTTAAAGTGTCACTTGTGAATGCAGTAATGACACTGGCAGGTGTGCCCATGAATGCATGAAACAGTGTCGTTTCCAGATCAGCCATACTTGAAGAGGAACTCTTCTTTGTCTCTGATGTCTATGCTAGAGATGTCGTAAAGACCATTAAAGTCTGCTTGTAATTAATACAAATTAGTACAGTGGATAGGCCTATGATAGCAGAGCAATATCAAAATATCAGTGTCCTAGGCGACAGCATTGTAGACCTAACAATCAGCGTGTCACCATCATCTTTTGCTTGGCGTACAGTGATATTGTGGCTTGCCATCTCTGCAGATATCATCGTGATTAAGACTCCTTTGTTTTCTCATTTGCCAGGAAAACCTCTGTCACATGATATGGTCAAGTCCGGTATGACGCTCATGTCCGGAGACACCTTCTACCCAGCCATCCGCCGCATATGTTCATGATCTTTCGTTGACGATTCTTCCCCGTAGCCGTCAAACACTACAGTAGCATCCTTGAATTTGTTTTGAAAATACCTGACATATGTATCAACTATATATAGTCTTGGTTGTTGCACCTCTGGACCACTTTACCTGATGAAGTACCCACCCTCCATCAACAACATGCATCTTGCTGTTTATGTCCAAGTCATGTTTTATAGCTGTTTCCTTGAGCATCTTGCCAAATTCATGCTTTTTGGGTTTCCTCATCATGCGATCCATTGTGAAAAGAGATGTTGGGACCAGGTTCAGCTCCTTTTGCAGGAAAAGGTTTCGGCATCTACGATAGACTGTCATATGAGTGTTGCTAGTCCATTTTCATTCGAATCGCTGTAATAATTAATGAAGAGTTGTTGATACGTCTACACTGCTTTATTAGATTCTCATATCCCTTTCTGTGCAACCTCTGTATCTTTCCTGCTTCTGAAAAGTCCTCATTACATATTTCACATACATGTATATCCATCCATCTTGGAAATTTTGTTATTTTACAGTAGTATTCCCAAGTTAAGTCTTTTGTAAATACTATTCTCGTGTTAATAAATTGGACAGCCAGTCAGCTCTGCCATGTTTTTAATATTCTATGTCCTACGTACCCTCAAGCAGTCAATAATTCTAAGCAATGCCACAGGTTCTTAATTAGAGTCGACATCACTTTCTCTGTTGTATACAAGACTCTCTGCAAGGTGCACCAAACTCCTCTCCTTAATAATAGTAACCCATCTTCAAGTTGTGGTATGGAAGCATCTTGACACCTCTATTTTTGATCCCAAAGGAAAAGGATGGGAGTTAGATTCCAACAGAAAACTCAGACCAAAGATGCTGTCTGTTGGTATCGCGCCAGACAACCTTCTGAAAGGAATTTGTTGCAACTGCAAAGAAGGGAGAGGCAGTGTCAAAACATGACATGCAGCTGCATGAAAGCTGGCATGTCATGTGTATCTGCATGTGGAGTGTGATGTGGACATTGCTCCAATGGAACAGATAGCATAGATTCAGAAGAAGTTATTGGTAGCGATGAAGAGGAAACAGACTGAGTAGTATTAATTTATATTGTGTTGCCGTTAGTTACTGTAAGTTCTAAGTTGTGAGTAGTATTCTGCAAACTGTTGATTATAAATGCACATATACTTTACATACACAAACTATTTGCCACTAATGAACTTTAACCCCCCCTTACTCATTTTGACCTTTAACTTTGTATTTTGGTTGTGAAAAATCCATTTCATTATTTGTTTGTCTCCTGGTATAATTCTGTGCATTTTGACACCAAGATCATTGAGGCCTATGTAAAACATGCTGTTCCTGAGATACAATTTATAGTGTTTTAGTGCAGGGTCAATGACCTTTGACCCTCAGAAAGGAAATTTCCCCCTCTCCCTCTGCTCTTGGAATAAATAAAAACCACCATACTCGCCACAATAAGTCTATTTTTGACCTTTGACCTCATTTTCGGAGGTCAGGATTTTATTCTAAGGGTCAGTAATTATTCTATGTCATCTTCTTTCGTAATCCTGTGCATTTTGACACCAAGATCAGCTATATACCATATTTTGTTGCTGAGATACAATTGATAGTGTTTTAGTGCAGGTCAATGACCTCTGACCCTCAGAAAGGAAATTTCCCCTCCATCTCTGCTCTTGGAAAAAATAATAACCCCATACCCGCCACAATAGGTTGAAATTAGCCTATTCGATTTGTTTGTGCTCATTTTTATATAATATGGTAATTTTCCTGTTAGGCGTGACGTCACAAATGTCTTAGCATACTGCACGCCGGCGGCACGCCCGGGCATGCCCCTATTGTTCTCAGCATGCTGTCTGCCACCGACATGCCTACATCCTGTTCGCTGTTAGCTACCAAGTCCGGCGTATGGCATGGCTGGCTACCATGCCAATCGCGTCGGCATGGCCTCGTTGTTTATTTTAATCCACCGCTGCTCGCTGCCTGCATGCACGCCGCTTGTATAAATAATCTGTCATGCCTCTCGCGTTTGGCATGACCTCCTTGTCTACCTTAATCCATCATGCTGCTCGCGACCAGCTGCGTTTATCTATCTTGTAAAATAATCTACCATGTCTCTCGAGTCCGGCCGCGTTTCTTATCTTGTTAAAAATTAATCTTATAATCTCAATTTGTAAAAATAATTAACCTAGATCTAGTACATTGTGACAAGGGCCCTTTTATTGTTTTGAAAAAAGAGAGCGGGGTCGTCATTTCGAAAACATAAAAGGGTTCATGAATCGACGATTTGTATTTCTGAAAATAAATATGGGTTTATTTTTTCTTTAATTAAATCATCCGTAAAGCAAAGAAACTATTTGTTATTGAGAGCGACGTGATTAAATTCTTCAAGATTGTCTGAATTACTAACTATGATCGTGAGTGAATAAATTATTTGTCACTCAATTCGAACGCCTTCGATTGATTGCAAAGGAACTCTTTGACAACAACGCAACTAAAGTAGTCGTGACGGCGCGACGTCCGTACGATTATCGGTGGGTAACGAAATTACTTGTTATTCTAGTCGAGCCGACCCAAAATAATTCTTCAAGACGTCCTGACGTACTCGTTACTCGTTAGGTATTAGTTGTCATTCAACTATTCGACTTACATCTGATTGATGACACAACTCAATTCTTCAAGGGGCCTGACGTACGTACTTACGAACCGGTATGTAAAGAAATTATTTGTCATTTAATGTGACCGCTCGAGTGATTGACGGCACGATATTCTACGTCCCACGATCCTCGTTAGTTAAATTAATAATGTTTTAATAAAAGAAGATCTGTAGATAAAGATAAGAAATCAAAGAAGATCATAGGGATATGGAAAGGAATTAAAACAAGAAGATCGGAGAGAGTGAGATATATATAGATAAAGGAAATAAAGGAAGGTCAGAGAGAGACAGATGAAGAGAGGATAAAAGGATAAAGATAGAGAGCAGACGAGAGAAGTAATAAATGAAGGTCGAGATATAATGGGGTGATGTAAAGAGAGGATATAAAAGGAAAATATAAAGAGATGATATGAAATAACAGAAGAAGGAGAGAGGGAGAAAGATATGTGTAGAGAGGGAATATAAGAAAGAGAGAGAGAGGAGAGAGATATGTAGAGAGGAAATAAAAGAAGATAGAGAGAGGGAGAGAGATATATTATAGAGAGGAAATAAAAGAAGGTCGTAAAGAGAGAAAGAGATGTAGAGGGGAAATAAAGGAGAAGATAATAGAGTGATTTAGAGAGGTAATAAAAGAAGGTCGAGATAGAGAGGGGGATGTGAGAGGAAATAAAGAAGAGAGAAGAGGAGAGAGATATTGAGTGGAAATAACAGAAGATAACGAGCGAGAGGGACAGACAGATAATATGTAGAGAAAATGGGGAAAGAGAGCGAGAGGGAGATAGATGTAGAGCGGAAATAAAAGGAGAAGATAGAGAGAGAGATTGAAAATAAAAGGAGAAGAGAGAGATATATCAATAAATATATATATAGGTGATCGGAGAGAGAGAGATATATATATATAGAGAGAGAGGAAATAAATATGATAGATGGAGAGAGAGAGATGTAGAGAGGAAATAAAAGAAGATAGAGAGAGAGAGATAGCGTGGAAATAAAAGAAGATAGAGAGAAGGAGAGAGATATATTATAGAGAGGAAATAAAGAAGGTCGAGCGAGAGAAAGAGATGTAAAGGGAAATAAAAGGAGAAGGTAATAGAGTGAGACGTAGAGAGGTAATAAAAGAAGGTCGTAGATAGAGAGGGGGATGTAGAGAGGAAATAAAGAAGATAGAAGAGGAGAGATATTGAGTGGAAATAACAGAAGATAGCGAAAGGAGAGAGAGAGATATATATATGTAGAGAGGAAATAGGGAAAGAGAGCGAGAGAGAGGGAGATGTAGAGAGGAAATAAAGAAGATAGAGATATAGCTGGAAATAAAAAGAAATATAGGAGAGAGGAGGGGGAGAGAGAGGGCGAGAGAGAGAGAGAAAATGTAGAGAGGAAATAAAGAAGATGGAGAGAGGGAGAGAGATATATTATAGAGAGGAAATAAAAGAATGTGGCAGAGAAAGAGATGTAGAGGTGGAAATAAAAGAAAAGATTAAAAAGTGGAAGTAGAGAGGTAATAAAAGAAGGTCGCAGAATGTCAGAATGTCGTGAGATACCCCTACATGGGGGTATTAAACAGTAGTGTATTGAATGGATCACGAACAATACACGGGATAACGCTTCCCTTTGTCCTGACCTCCCCCTCCTCCCTTCGCTATGGCTACTTTGCGTTCACATATTATGCGCCATAAATTATTATGTTAGTGATTGTGATAGATTTTGAGCGAAAGAATCGAAATTAGATAACCAAACAGTGTTAAACAGGGAAAAAGAACAACAAAATCATATTGCTACTTTATAGTTTAAGTTGACATAAATGCAAGTGAAGGAAGATGGGTATCATATTTAGAGTTCAGAAATAAACAATATGAAATGAAACAATAAGAGTAATCGAGAGGGAGGAAGGAGATGAATTAAGACAATACATTGGAAACCACTAAACACAAATACTTTTCTGTAACACTTTATGAACACTTAAACACGCACATTTTAATTCTAAATTCCATCTGATCATTTGTTACAAAACATTTCCCAAGATTATAAACATACAACCAACTGTAGACTTATAGAACGTAAACTCGACAGCCGACCAAAACATGTAATTATAATTGAGACATTAAACCCTTAAAACGTAAATACATGTACTTGAACTGGGTGTATTGCACATCCCTAAACATAGTTTTCTCATTTATAAACACTTAAACACGATGAATAACACATATGACGTGTTTATTATCACCATATGCGTTTATATTGTGTTTAAGTTAAACACAAACTTGAACAAATGTTTCAAAATCTGAGTGATTTATAAACACTCAAGTGTAAGTTTGTGCTGATTATGAGCTATGAACATGTTATAGGTGTTTATATATGTGATCATATAATGTACGATACACCTTATCAAAGTAGATATGTTTTGAGGGTTTATGCGTCACCTATATATAATTAAATATTTTGATCGGCTTATAGTGTACGTATTAACCCGTTCCTAGGTAGGTGAATGACGCGTCTTTACAAGCCTAAAATTGCCTTTCTGCCACTAATTCTCTAAACTAGTGGATTTGAGGGTATTTTCAAAGTATATAATATCATTTTCCATTGCTCCTGTTTTTTGTACTTTCATATTATTCATTATAATTGTACTTTTTCATAAGCATGTCAAGTTTTCTCTCACATGAAATTCGTATAGCAGCTGCGTATACAGCTCCGCGATGTCTGTCCCACAAATATTGACTTTCGCTTGAGACCTTTCCATACACAGAATACTGATACTGCTAGTACCTCATTGGGAGCAGCGTAATCCGCGCTCGCCCTGTAGAAGCTTATGACGGCACGAACCCTAATGCCTTACCTCCGTTCTTCTATTGTTGGAGTTTACAACCATGACAACGAACTTTACCCATGGTCACGTTCATTGTTCCTCTTACGTAACTTAGCTGTAGGGGCCTAAGACATAACTCTTTCGTGTATTCTATATAGGTCTAAAATACTTTCAAATATTTCTATGTCATTTTTTGTTGTATATACTTTGTCAATACATACAAACTATAATTGTCAAAATTTGCCAATACTTACAAACTATTACGTTTCCCTATCATCTTCTGCTCTAGAATTCAATCTTTTTTAAAATTTGTTGTGTCCTTTTCATATTTTTCTTGTCTTCCTTTTCAAGATTTCTTCGGTTTTGGTTGGGTATTATGTTATTCATTTTTTTTAAATAAAAGAGAAAGTTTTATTCTTTCTCTTTAATGTTGTCCACCTTCTTCTAGATAACCCTTTTGTGCTAAAGTATAATGTCCGATGTATATTATTTCTGTCAATAACATAAATGAACGTATCATTTTATTTGACGCAACAAAGATTTACATTCAAAATCAAAATTTTACTTTCTATAATTTTTGTACAGTAGTATTCTTCTCATTTCGACCCCATTTTCGTTCCCTATAATAAATATAAGGTATATGTGTACATTATCAGGGATATGTTATAATAATTTATTTCAAGGTAGGAATGATGCCGGCATACTAGCAAATGTCGGAATAGAAAACAACATGAAAGATGAAGATGGAAAACGACATTGACAGAAAGACAGAGAGAGAAAGACAGACATACATACGGACAGTGGGAGAGAGACAGAAAAGAGGGGAGGATAGAAAGTTGGACGTAGTCTGTACTGTATTTATTATTATGATATTTGTCTCTCCGAATCTCCGATCCCCCAGCTCTGATGTTTTTGTTAGTTACTTTCTTTTTGTTTGTTTATATCTTTCGCTAAAGTATAATGTCCGACGTATATAAGTAACGTCAATATCATAGCATAATAAACATGTTTGTTCATATCATTTTGATACAACACAGACTTACATTAAAAAGTTTTACTTTTTATAATTATTGTACAGTAATATTCTTCTCATTTCGAAATCATCAGGCGCTCGTTAGTGTTTTCCTTCTCCATATCGAGGTTATGGTATAATAATTTATCTCAAGATCGAAAGGAATACTTTTGGAATGACAGCAAATAGCGGAACGGAAAACAGTACCAAAGATGAAGATAGAAAATGGCGCTGAGAAAGCGAGCAAGAGAGATAGAGAAAGACATACAGAGAGCGAAACAATCATTTCTCATGTCATCTTTTCGTCTGTGACATTTTACTAAGTCACATTTTTATTATTCCTTTATCTTTCCATGATTGTTAGATTTGAATGAATATTTCAGATAGGGTCAAATCTGGTTCTACGTTATAATTATGATCAGCTATTTTTATGTAGGAGTAGTCGAAACGCGATCTCATCAAAAATCGCGGAACAGAAAACACCATGAGAGATGAAGATAATAAATGACGTTGAGAAAACGAGAGAGAGAGAGAGAGTTGGACGTATTGTTATTTATTATTATGCTATTTGTCTCTCCGATCAATACCCACAGCCCCCGCTGTGTTTCCTCTTTAGTTTCTTTTTTAAATCATGATTTACACTCAACAATTTGTATAATTATTGTACAGTAATATTCTTCTTATTTCGATATCATCAGGCGCTCGTTCCGTGTTTTCCTTCTCCATATCGAGTTTATGGTATAATAGTTTATCTCAAGATCGAAAGGAATACTTTCAGAATAAAAGCAAATAGCGGAACGGAAAACAGTACCAGGGATAAAGATGAAAAAAATGAGCAAGAGCGAGCAAGAGAGAGAGAAATACAAGAGAGAGAAAGAGAAAGAAAAAAAAGATAAAGAGTGAGAGACAAAGAAAGAGACAAACAGAGAAAGAAACAATCATTTCTCATGTCACCTTTCGTCTGTGACATTTTACTAAATCACATTTGTATTTTTCCTTTATTCTTTTACATGGTTGTTAAATATTTGAATGAATATTTCAGAAAGGGTCAAATTTAGTTCTACGTTATAATTATGATCAGCTATTTTTATTTAGAGTACGTCGAAACGCGATCTCATCAAAAATCGCGGAACAGAAGACACTACGAGATATGAAGCTGGAAAACGACATTGAGAAAACGAGAGAGGGAGAAAGTAGGGCATATTGTTATTTATTATTACGCTATTCGTCTCTCCGATCAGCCCCACCCCACCCGCTCTAGATTCCTCTTTCAGTTAGTTTCCATTCATCATGATTTACATTCAAAAGTTTTACTTTTATAATTATTGTACAGTAATATTCTTCTTATTTCGATATCATAATGCGCTCGTTCCGTGTTTTTCTTCTCCATATCGCGGTTACGGTATAATAATTTATCTCAAGATCGAAAGGAATAATTTCGGAATAAAAGCAAATAGCGGAACGGAAAACAGTACCAGAGATGAAGATGGAAAATGGCGCTGAGAAAGCGAGCGAGAGAGAGAAAGAGAGAGAGAGAGAGAGAGAGACATACAGAGAGAGGAAAAGAGAGAGAAACCATGATTTCTCATAATCATCTGTTTGTTTGTGACATTTTGCATCATCACATCTTTTTGCTCATTCCTTTATCTTGCAGGATTGTTATATCTTTGAATTATTATTTCAAATAGGGTAAAATCTGGTTCTACGTTATTTGTTTAATAACAATTTTTATTTGGGAGTACTTGAACGTGAACCCGTTTACATTCTTTGAAAACAGTAACGACGATTGCTAAACAACAAGACCCCCCAAGGGTTATCTGAACCCGATATACAAGTAGAGTTGTACACTATACAAGGATCAATGTGAATAAATCTATACCCTTGCCTTATTTCCGCTCTTCTATTGTTGGAGTTTATAACCATGACAACGACCTTTACCCTCGGCCACGTCGATTGTTCCTCTTACGTAACTTAGCTGTATGATCTGCGCAAGCGCTATGTTCCTGCTCGTCAGCCACTGGCCAGGCTTGAACGAACACGCATTGTACGTGCCGCTGAACGCACGCACTGGTCGAGTCTTTGATTTTTATTCTCGTTTGTGAGGCGGCTCCCGGCTGAATATGTCGGGGTAACAATGGCATCTTGAGGGTTCAAAGTTGCCTTTGCCCTACCCCCGCCGGCCTACATGGGGGTATTAAACAGTAGTGTATTGGACGGATGTCACGAACAATACACGGGATAACGTCGCCTTTGTTCCTCGATCTCCCTCCCCATTCCCTCTCTATTAAACTAATAAACTCGCATTTGACGCTACGGCTACTTTGCGTTCACATATTATGCGCCATAACTTATTATGTTAGTGATTGCGATAGATTTTGAGCGAAAGAATCGAAATTAGATAACCAAACAGGGAAACAAGAACAACAAAATCATATTGCTAGTTTATAGTTTAAGTTGACATTAATTCAAGCGAAGCAAAATGGAAATTATATTTAGATTTCAGAAATGAACAATATGAAATGAAACAATAGGAGTGATCGAGAGGGAGGAAAAGAGAGGGAAGGAGATAAATTAAGACAAACATAATAGAATAGGATCGTAGGAGGGATTTCAATAAAAGAATAAAGTTACATGAAAAAATAAACAAAGACCCAAAGTCTTTCAAAGTTCTGTCCTCAGATCTATGAAATCAAAAGAATTTAACACATTTACACTGCTATAAAACAAATTAACCAAGAAACAATAACACAACAAAACGAACAAACTAAACCTCTCAAACGTTTTGAGATTTTATGAATTATATCCTTTGTAATTCTTTTCTAAACTTGATAAAGAATGGCCTTTTTTCTAATAAACTGAAGACGATAATTCCACAGCTTTGGATCACTTTATGTAATTATGGTTTGATAAGGAACGTAATGAAATTTTGGTATCCGAATGTGAGTGGATCGCCAGGTGGAGTATATAATTGATAGGTGCAACAGAACAATTCTCCTGAAAACAATCAATTGTTGGGGCGCAAATTGCGCAAATACGAGAACATAAAATTGACTACTCTCAACATGTCGGGCCTATATATCTGGAACATCAACTGATTAATTAGTTAGAAAGATAAAGGCACATTAGCCACCTTCACGATTATGACAATAATAATAGCTACTTTTCATTAACATTGTGATTGAACATGTTTATCGAGTTTCATTGAAGTAAATGCATCATATTATTTGTGTGAAATGTTCACTGTCAATCATTTGACAGAAGAGCAATGATATATAGCCCAAGTACATGTAAGTCTTTCCATCAAATACTATGTTCGTCCATGATGTTGAGTTCAGTGTATAGCGTTAAAGCTAGTATTAAATAGTTTATAGCCGACGAAAAGCTCTTTTCACTTTAGTCAGCCCCACCGTTTATCACAGGCCGATCCATTAGAGTTCAGAAATAAACAATATGAAATTAACAATATGAGTAATCGAGAGAGGAAAAGAGGGAGGAAGGAGATGATTTGAGACAAATAATACATTGGAAAACTACTTAACACAAATACTTTTCTGTCGCACTTTATAAACACTTAAACACGCATTAATTGATAGTATGTTAATTTGGTTATATATTTGCAGAAACAGCCGGAAAGTGATTGTTATACCATGTTATTTTGTGCTTGATTAATAAATTTGAATTTAATTAAATTTTAAATATGAATTCCATTTGATCAGAAACCAATACAAAATAATTTCCCCAAGAATATAAAAATTCAACCAACTGTAGACTTATAGAACGTGCAAACTCGAGAGCCGATAAAAACATGTAATTATAATTGAGACATTAAACCCTTAAAACGTAAATACATGATACTTGAACGGTGTATTGCACATCCCTAAACATAGTTTTTCATTTATAAACACTTAAAACACGATGAATAACACATATGACGTGTTTATTATCACCCATATGTGATTTCTGTTTAATGTAAACACAAACTTGAACAAATGTTTCAAAATCTGAGTGATTTATAAACACTCAAGTGTAAGTTTGTGCTGATTATGAGCTATGAACATGTTATAGGTGTTTATATATGTGATCATATAATGTACGAAACACCTCATCAAAGTAGATATGTTTTGAGGGTTATGCGTCACCTATATAATAATTAAATATTTTGATCGGCGTATAGTGTACGTAATAATAGAGGTAACAATGGCATCTCGAGCATTCAAATATACCTTTGCCATACCCCGCCGGCCTACATGGGGTACTAAACAGTAGTGTATTGAATGGATGTCACGAACAATACACGGGATAACGCTTCCTCTTCACCTTGACATTGTTCCTTTGAGCATTCAAAGTTGCCTTTGTCCTACCCCGCCGGCCTACATGGGGTATTAAACAGTAGTGTATTGAATGGATGTCACGAACAATACACGGATAACGCTCCTCTTCACCTTGACATTGTTTTTGAGCATTCAAAGTTGCTTTGCCCTACCCCGCCGGCCTACATGGGGTATTAAACAGTAGTGTATTGAATGGATGTCACGAACAACACACGGGATAATGCTTCTTTGTTCCTCGCCCCCACTCTCACCCACTCTCCTATTAAACTAATAAACTCGCCTTTCACGCTATGGCTACTTATGCTTCACATATTATGCGCCATAAATTATTATGTTAGTGAGTGTGATAGATTTAAGCGAAATAATCGAAATTAGGTAACAAAAAGTGTTAAACAGGAAAAAGAACAACAAAATCATATTGCTTGTTTAAAGTTTAAGTTCAAATAAATGCAAGTGAAGGAAGATGGGTATCATAATATTTAGAGTTCAGAAATAAACAATATGAAATGAAACAATAGGGTGATCAAGAAGGAGGAAAAGAGAGAGGAAGGAGATGAATTAAGACAAAAATAATAAACCACTAAACACAAATACTTTTCTGTAACATGTTATACATTTTAAATTCTAATTTGATCTTTGTTACCCTAGAAACCAATACAAAAATTTCCAAGATTATAAACATACAACCAACTGTAGACTTATAGAACGTGCAAACTCGAGAGCCGATCAAAACATACTTTAGCAAAAAATATAAACATGATAAAAATGAACTAAAGAAGAATCCAGGGCGGGGGGGCCGGTAATAGGAGAGACAAATAGCATAATAATAAATACAGTACAGACTATATAATGTCTAATGACTTTTTTCTCTCTCCCTTTCTGTCTGTCTGTCTCTCTCGCTCTCTTTAAAGACCGTTTTCCATCTTCTACTCTCATACTGTTTTCTGTTCCGCAATTTTTAATGAGAGCACGTTTCGACATAGATCTACTACTCCTTATAAAATCGTTAATCACGTAACGCAGAACCAGATT
>CP137668.1:40231702-40326231 GCA_037976565.1 Mesocentrotus franciscanus | reverse complement strand
TGTGATGGTTGATCTTGCTTTATTTGGAGGTGTTTTAGGTTCCTGTCAGGATGGGCCATAAAGTTCTTTTGGATTATAAGCTCCCAGTTGTTCAGTAAAATCTGTTGATTTATGAGAAAATTATTTTGTCTTTTCCTTTTGTTCTTACTTTCTCTTTCTCTTTTCTCTTTTTTTTTTTCTTCTTCACTTTTGCTCTCTCTCTCTTTCTTTCTGATCTCATCTACCCTTTCTCTCCATTAGATTTGTAAGTGAAGAGAAGCTTCTTGAAATAGAGATTGAAGCTGGGATGCGCGATGGCCAAGAATACCCATTTGTAGCAGAAGGTGAGATATTATATAACAACGCTTCTCGTGCAGAAAATTACTTACACTTGGTCTAAATTAAAAGAAATGTGGCTTTGTGTCATGCCAGGGGTGATTTGTCAGGACGAGCAAGTTTTCAGGTTTGAAAGTAATAAGTATGCATTTTCATATTTATTGTTCCAAAGTGAGTAAAAATTTGGCCTTACGGCATTATAGAGAGTTAGTTTGGGATGACCACCAAAAAAAATGGAGGTTAAAACTATGCATGGATATATTTATTACCTTTTTCGATGTGCCCATTTCAGGGAGAATTTACCTTTGACCATATAGTTTTTCTGAAGGCCCCATGTTGGATATTAGACCAAGGGTATACAAATTATACATGCAGATAAGTTTATCATACTGATCTATCAGCTTGAGTATATCCTTTGTGCATCTGTCAGAAGAAACTGTTAGGTTGAGTACAATAGGTAGAATCGCCCCCACTATTTTGGGTTGAGCTAATAGTGCAAAATGATTGACTATGTACAATTTTATATAATATTGCACTGAAATTTTAAATAGTCAGTAAAGTGATAATTTCAATGTGTACCCCAATTGTTAAACAGCCCTTGAAATATTGTATATTATTCATTTCTTTTCTTTCCATTTTCCTTTTCTTGTTCTTAGGTGAACCGCATATTGATGGAGAGCCTGGGGATCTCCGATTTCATATAATTGCTTTAAAGTGAGTAACCTTTTCAATGTTATGTTTCTGTAAGGTGTATCAAATCATGAAGATGAAAATCTATTTTTATAGGCACCATTGTGAAAGCCTGTACTATTGCTCATTCATCTTGATAATAACTTCTGTCGATAATGGGCATTTCTAAGCTTTCATTTCACATCATGGAATCTCAAAATGAAGAACTATTTGGATCATCTTCAGAAGAGAGGTCACTGAATTTAAGGGAAAAGTTTAATTGATTAGACGAAACAGAAAGTTACAATTGGCAAGACTATTTATTATTGGAATATTTTTACAATGACACTCGAGGATCTAGCTGAAACTATTCGCATCGACTAGTACATCAACTAGTACTATTCGGGCCATCGGCCCGAGGAGAATAGTACTAATGATGTTCCTGAGTGCGAATAGTTTTATCTTGTTCCGAGAATGAGTCATTGTATATTTGTTTTATATCCCTTCCATCTGTATCATTCCTTGTACACTTCTGTAATAACATGTACCGTATACTCACATTCACATCTCACATTCAGAATAGAAATGAAAGAAAATTGCACAGCTCAAATGAAACATTGAAGGATGTAAATATGTTTAGCTGGCGCTAAGCCGCCTATACAGGTACTGCATTAGTGTAGTGCAGTTATCGCACAGCGTAAATTGCATATGGCTTGAGCACCGTGACACCGCGGGAGTTGCCATGCGGAGGCATTTGAAATCCCGTACGCTCGCTGAATTTCGCCAGTTTTTTTTTTGGGGGGGTGGGTACGCACAGTTCACTTTTTCCCTAGGGAAAAGTGAACTATGCGTGACGTCAGCAATAAAAAATGAACTATTCCGATGTAGTTGGCAGGAAACGTCTTTTATAGTAAAACTATTCTTTTTCTTGTTGTGTACACTCCTAATGCAACAATCTTACGATAAGGGATATAAAACTGAATACTTGGATGCACCACAGTCAATCCTTTGAAAGAGATTGGTATACAGTATGCACTGGTTGAACTGGAAACCGATGTGCCTTCAATCTTTAAATTCCATTATATATACATGATGTACAAGTACGTACATAGAGGCAAGGGTAATTCTTTGCAGGGGGCATTTTAAGCGTATTTCAATGTGGGTTTGCACCAACAAAACAGGAACCTACATAGGGTAACCCGAAAGCAAAAAAAAAAATGGATTTGATTCCCTTTCCTTTTTTTTTGGGGGGTTGTTTAATATACTTAGTCACACACTTTAATTAGAATTACCAATAATAACTTGTTTCTGATCAAACAAAGTGAATAAAAGTAGATTTTCTTACAGTTTTGTTTTGTTTTGTTTATTCCCATTTAGACATCCTATCTTTGAAAGGAAAGGAGATGATCTCTACACCAACATCACAATATCATTAGTGGATGCTCTCACAGGTTTTGAGATGGATATCAAACATTTAGATGGTCATAAAGTAAGTGTGAAATATTGATATCATGCGGAAGGTCATGTAGAATGCTGCTTATAAAACACAACACTTTGTGTTATGTAGATCAGAGCCACCTATGTAATAAGAGTTTGGCCAATTTGGCTCTAGTTGGACACAATATGGCAATTGTTGCTTTGTTGGGCAAATACAAAACAACAATATATATGCCATATTGAGTCCAACTGAAACCAAGTTGGCCAGACTATGTGGCTCTGATGTAGATAAGTTAAGGGTGACCTTTACTTTCTATTGAATGGAGGGTTTAACCATTTAATTATTATCCTTCTTAATAGATGTGCTGTTTACTGGTATTCGGGTACATACTTCTGAGTTTTTGCTCCAGAATTGGTTACTACTGGAGAGAAACCTTCTACAGAAGCCACCTTGTTTTAAAGTAAACTATACATGAAGACTACCAGCCTATATAGACCACTTTTCTTGTCTCCCTTGAATATCATATGCTTTATATCCAGGATTTGCTGTATTGATATCATGATGAAGTTTATGCTCATGGTGTGTTTGGCTGATATGTGTGATGTAGTTCAGAGCAATCTATACACAGAGTTTGGCCATCTTGGTTTCAGTTGGTCACAACATGGCATCTGTTCTTTTGTTTTGAGCTTGCCCAACAGAATAACATTTGCCATATAGAGTGGTGAAGTGTGACGTCATCAAAAATCTATTTTTTGAATTTCTCAATTTTTTCTTCATTTTTCCGAAAGACCACCAAAAATAATGTCCAAATGTCGAAAACCAATTGAATAGGTTAAGTATTGGCTGAGATATGACCATCTGAACAAAAGATTGCCTATGGGAACTCAGTGTTATATATGCTCTGGTTCATAACATTAGGAGCCATAGCAATATAACACTGAGTTCCTATAGGAAATCTATTGGCAATAATTTACATATTCAATTGGTTTTCGACATTTGGACATCATTTTGATGCTCTTTCGGAAAATGAAGAAAAATTGAGAAATCCCAAACTAGATTTTTATGACGTCACAGCTTCTGTACTCTATTTTGCCCAACTCAACCTGGGTTAGCCAAACTCAACCTGGGTTAGCCAAACTCTCCTAATCAATAGCACTGATGTACATGTTGTTCAGTGAAGGGCACCCTCACCTGTTGAGTGTATTTGGGTGATTTGATTTTTTTAATTGTTGTCCTTCTTTATACCTGACAATGGTTGTAAAATGCAATTTACAAAGTGGGATTATCTGAAGTATGACTCACTTGTTTGTTTAAAATCTTCCAGACATGAAATAGAATTAACAAGTCATTCACTGTATGAAAAATGAAAATATGAATATGGTCTTAAGTTTGTCTATTTTTTTCCAGGTTCATATAATGCGAGATAAAGTGACATGGCCAGGTGCCAAGATGAGGAAGAAAGGAGAAGGCATGCCTAACTATGATAACAACAATGTCAAAGGAACACTTATCGTCACATTTGATGTGGATTTTCCCAAAGGAGATATGACACAAGAACAAAAGATAGTAAGTTAGATTTCTTTAAGTTTTTTTTACAGACCCTATCCTATATCTTGTTCATTT
Source organism: Mesocentrotus franciscanus (assembly GCA_037976565.1). Lineage (NCBI taxonomy): Eukaryota > Metazoa > Echinodermata > Echinoidea > Camarodonta > Strongylocentrotidae > Mesocentrotus > Mesocentrotus franciscanus. The sequence goes on along the minus strand of CP137668.1, from coordinate 40,322,186 downwards.
TGGTTACCTCCATGATGAGTTCCTTCTTCTTTTTTTGCTTACCTCTCCATTTTTTCTATCAATACTCCAATTTTCTATCAGTACTCCAAGTTTTCTAGCAATCCTCTAATTTTTCTATCAGTACTCCAATTTTCCTATCAATCGCCCTTCTCTGTCTGCTTAATACCATGTTCTGTATCAACAATGTAAGAGCTGGACTTTAACATGTGCTGTCACCTTGGACAACTATTTGACAGTCAGGCAATTACATTTTAACAATGATCCCAAAAGTTGTCCTGCCTGGGCTACCACAATGTCTTGCTGCAGTAGTAGGGCTAGTCCCAGCTATGTTGTCCTATATGTTACTGACCTCATCTTAGATGTTAATAGGCTATTTTTGTAATGTAACCAAATTTAATGCATACGTCTTTGTGAAGTGCCTCAATAACAATTATTTCATTTACCTGTTTAGAATAATTGTATCTCAATAGTCAGGATGCAAGCTGCAGATATTATATGTTGTTAGGTTAGGGCAAGCCATAATGTTTGTCCAACCTAGCAACAAATACTGTATTCAATTCGCATTCTGACTATTGAGATTATTTGTAACAGGTGAATGAAATATTTGTATCAGGGCACTTCACAAAGACCTATGGGTACGAATATAGCCTATTAGTATATCTTATCATTGTATTATTTAGTTTATAGCCCTACTATTAGACCAAATATGAAATAAAATGACTTTGAGAAGAGTTTATGTTGTAAACTTTACAATACTTAGTGGCTTATAGGACATTGATTGACCAAATTACATGGACCCTGGATTTGCCCAGTAATAAGTACTGTAACCTATATGTTTTACCAAACAGCATCCTTTAGTTTGAAGGATGCACAGAGTCACTGAGTGCATTTGAAATCATATGGACTCAGATAGGCAGTGATTATAATTTATGATTTTAACCATTTACAAGAGTTCAAGAGACTGACCCAGATTAAAGATGACCAAACCATTACTGCAGCTGAGAATTGATGATCTTATCATGAAACCTTAGAGCATGCTAAGTATATTGTTGTTATGTACATGTACATACATAAATATGTTCCCTAGAACACACTTGAAGTGAAATCACATCAATTTGCTACAAACTCTCCCATAACACATATATATTTTGATGGACTTTGCACCTGGGCCCTCTTGCATAAAAAGTTGCGTTAATCGCAACTCAAAAACTCGAATTAAACGCAAGTCCCAAATACGCGATTCTGATTGGTTGAAAATCAAGTTGCATTTATTTTTTTGAGTTGTGATTAAATGCAACTTTTTATGCAAGAGGACCCTGGTCTCACGATTAAAATACATTGTGTCACTAATTTTATGCTTGTTTATTCATTTCTGTTTTATCCAGGTCTACAATCTATACTCAAGCAAACGTCAGCACAAACAGTTTATAATGGACTTCAAGGATTTTAGACACACCAAATATTACTTTGTAGATATCATCAGAAAAAAGAGCTACATTTTTTTTTATCTGTAGGTGTTAGATATTAATTACCGGTAATGGTATATTTGAGGAATATATTGATGAACCTGTCCCTTAGATGTATTTGTCCAGAGAGAGAAAGAGAGAGAGAGTGAGAGAGAGAGAAAAAGAGAGAGAGAGAAGGAGAGAAAGAAATTGAAAGAGAGAGAGAGAGAGAGAGGGAATCAATATTTTGTTCATTATGGGTTTTTTTTTTAGGTAAGCAGTAAAATGTATATACTTGTAACTTGATTTTTCTAGCCTCTATCTTAAATTTCAGACTTGCAATGAAATTTCATGTTGTTATACTCAGCAAATCTTGTTTATTTTCATAAACTTCCCTAGGAATTACATTGTAAATGGTTCATCCTGAAGCTAGCTTTGTGCATATTGTTGGTTACAGTCTAAGGTGCACAAAAGCAGATTTCCTGTATTTCATCATTTAGGGGATATGGATGTATTAAAGTAAACATTTTGAGAAAAAAAAACATTGATTTTTGCTTAATTATTAATCTGGGCCGTGAATATCAACTTGTGTTCAGGCTTGTTTGCCAAATAATGAAAATACCAGCGCTAGAATCGAGCATACATTTCATAGATAAGTGCTTATTCACATGGATAGAATAATGACAATTATAATGATTATAATGAATATCTGTCGTAATGAAAGGGTTCTGTCTAGACAGAACAACCCTTACTTGGTATGTCCACATAGCTTTCTTAACTATTTAACAAAATTAGTCAACCGTTTTGGGCTTAAGATTATGTAGATTAAGCACCTGGAAAACAGACTTGTTTTGTACCAAATTCATGGCCCTAGTCAAGATTTAAATCATAATAACGCTGAGAGTTTTTTTGCATCATAGCCTTTATCAAGTTTGTGTGCATCTTAAACACTAATTCTTGCATGATTTACCTTCATCGTTTATCCTTGTCTGATTACGTAATGTGAATGATCTGAAACATTTTGTTCTAGGGTTAGAATGAGAATTTAATTGAATTGGCCTTGCAGTTGAAAATGCAGTACTCAAAAATAATCATCACATGTTGATTTCATCTCATTCAGTTCATGATATTAAAAGTGACATTGATTTATTTATTTGTTCATATGTATATCTACAACCATATGTTCAATATCACTTAACCCTACTCACTGTATAGTGGTTATAGATCATCATATCATCTGCAGGATGGTGTATTTGTTTTCCTATGCACTAAAGCCCTTAATATATACCGGGTATTTATTTTCACTGTTCATATATGGGTATAGTATAGTGTGGTAAAGTTTAGTGTAGTTTGGCTAGAAGCACACCTTATCTGCAAACTGACTATTTTCAGGGCTTAAAATTTGATTCTTTAAACATTCCGTGAATTTTATGGTAATTTGTATGGAATTTAGATATCTATATTATTTTAGTCAGATACACATACAATGCAAAACGGCTGTAAAAGTAATAATTATAAAATATTCATTGTCGTACGGTACAACTGTTCTGTGTGTATACATTTACCATGAACATTTATCAATACACAAAATATTACGAATTGCACCTTGCAATAACTAAACATAATAGGGGCACATTGTTTATCTTGCAATGTCACTGACAATAGTGCTGATATTATACTTGTGATGGCCAGAATTTATTTTCACAAATGATGGTTCTTCATAGTTAAATGTTTTGTGTACCGTACAACCAAAAATGTCCACATGCATAAAATGTTCACAAAATTCTTGAGGGTTGAGACTAGAAACAATTGCAATTGACATGACACTTAATTTTTGCAACTTGCAGAAGTTTTTTTTGCTGTGAAAATGGCAGTCCTTGACAATTTATGAAAGGTTCATATCAAGCAAGTTCCAGCTTTACATAAGTTTGATAAGTTTGTACACTCAAACCTTGGTACTTGAGATAGCACTGAATTTTATCAAAGAGTAAATGTGATATGTTTCTTGCATTATTGCCTTCTATGACTGCATCGTAAAACGTTATACCATCAGAAATCGTTCATTGTTTATCACAAAGTGCCTTTGAACACGAGTTATGGATGTAAAATTGTCACATTCACAACATGGTTTTGAAAGATATCACAATCATTATATTACATGCTATGATGTACAAATATTTATGTCTGGTGGTATTTAGTGTATGTATGGTGATGTATGAAGAGTTTCATGTCCCATTGTATTCTATGTGTAGCACATATGTTATCTGATGGGTTCTACAAGTAAAAATGCAGAAACATCACATTTATCATACTTATCTGTGTAAAATTGATTATTATTTTTAGGCATTTCACGAGTCATTTTGTAGCATTAAGGAACCAAATAAATTCATCGTGCTGCGTTGCAATTGTATTACCAGATTAAAAGGACTCTACCGGTACATACTTTTTCAGGGGTATTAATGATGCATGTAGATTTTGAGGTATTAAACAATAATGAATCACCTGTCCCTATGTGCTCTCTTACTTTCTCATTTCCTTCTTCACTCGTTTATTAACACATGTCTGCCCCTTCAAAATAAAAAATCCTTACTGATAATAACGTCGTCTTCATTAAATTATACCAAATTTGAATGATGTCAGAGACGTACACTCATGGGGATTACATTATATGTCTGAAAAATAAGGTTGTGCATGAACACATTAATTACAGAGATTTCTTGGACAGTTCATTGGCAAGAAGTGTTCATGCGTGCCTAATTTTTATGTTATCTATTGTGGGATGCAATGTTGACAACATAGTGGACACTTAAGCTTTGTAGAGTAGAACCCTGTTGTGTGTGTCATTTTCAACTTTCAGCTCTGGTTTTAGGTGCAGTGTATGGATTTGACCTGTGTTTGAATAATTAATAATTGATAACAGTACATGTGTGGGACATCGATCGTTATTGATTATGAACAAGAGCTTCATGTGAAATGGACATGTGAAATCTATTTTTAGCATCATTTGTATATTGGGAATTTGGATGTTTCACTGTATTATTATAAAGATTATTTGTCTGAATAAGAATTCAAAGCAAATGTTAGCTTTAACTGAGATTGGGTCATGAAGTAAAAGTCCAAATGATCTTCATGCATCATACCAGGAGATACTGTAGATGTTCTGTTGTTATTGAACCTTCTACATGTATAGGCCCATTACCCAACAGTCCAAACATACAGATTTTACTACTAGCTAACACCACAATGCTATTATGGAAGTTGTTTTGTCTGAAGGGTCTGTGGGCCTCGTATAGCTGATCGAAAACCCCACCCATTTCTATTGTCTTGTAATTGGTGCGAGTACTTTGGTTTGAATAGCTTTACCAACACTTGCGGCCATAAAAATTGTAAAAGTATACTGTACATGTAGTTACTTTACTTGGTGTCAAATATACAAATGAAATGGACTATTTTTAAGTTTATGAACACAATAAAAAGAAGAAAAAAAGTTTACATCACAGTCTTATCTTGTGATCTTCTTGTATAGTCTGTTGGTTAATGTATGAAGTGGAAGATGGAGGGGGGAGGAGCACGAGCACAAGGAACATGTCATCTGCTGATAGCCAAAATGGCATGGTGACCTTTTATACTTTGGATACAGAGTTAATGCCCTTCTGGCTATCAACAGACAATGTGTCCTGTGTCCGAGAAAACAAAAATATTTGCTTCCACCCCTTCGACAACAAGAGTGGACCCCCCTCCCCCCTCCCCCACCCCCCGCTCACTCTCCTTTGCAAAATTTTGCTTTGCCATTTGCTCTTCTTACGAGATTTAGTATTTTCAACTTCCTGCACTCCTCCCCACACTGTAAATGCCCCCTAGCCTATGCCCGAGTTACCTAGGCCCGCCGAAAAGTCAGCGTAGTGTAATTTGCTGAGTGGTAAGATGGCATCGTTTAGAAAAGGGCAGGGCAAGCGCTATGTGGAACTGAGTGGGGGTGAGTGGTCAATTTGGTGAGTTGCACAAAACTGCTTCAATATTATTTTTCGATATCTTAAAAGATAGATAAACATACTGGTAAAATAAAAAATATATTTAAAAAAATATAAAAATGAGAGATATAATCATGTGACGTAAAGTATTTTAGCGACAATAGTCACAACTGACTAATCGCCAATAAGCCAAAACAGAAGAAGAAGAAGACTGATATTAATATTAATGTGCCAGAACTATGTTACTGTCCTTCAACACACTTTATTATTTAAAATGAGTGAAAGCACTAATTTTTCAAGGGAAAAAAATACAACTGGATCTCAACGACAGAGTTGCATTGGTAAATTAGTTAAAATGACTAAAAAAAATAACAAAAAACTAACTAACATACTCTCTAAACTATCTCATCCTTGATTAATGATGAAAAATACATTACTAATCTTGACAATGAATCAACAGTCTAAAATTCCATTTTAAGTAATTCACTCATTAAAAAAACCCACATAAACATATACATCTAATACAAATTGTTTAAAGATTACTTGACAGTACTGTAAGCATCATTATCCATCTGTTGAAAACTTTAAATCCTACACATAATAAAATCAAGGAGAGGCAGTCATTGAGCATTGAATTTATTTGCTTCATAAGCATAATTATAAACATAATTTGTCTTCACATATATATATATACACAGGCCATACACATGTACACACAAGTTGTAGACATTAATGACAAAGGCAATATTGACAAGTTAGAATATGTATTACACTGTACCCCTGTTTTATAAACACTAACCATGAATAACAAAGGCCATAATTTTACAACAGAATTTGCTCAAAGCCAATCAAATTCAATGAATTCAGTATAGCTTTCATCAATCATTGTAACTTGGTACATGTACTACTAGATTTTGAAACAGGGTCCTTATTTCTGTGGTCACAAATAAATTGTTGTGTGGTGGACAACCTATAACCTATCAACCGTATGAGAAAGACAAAGAACTCACAATTCTCATAATTGCATAGCACATAATATTTATTTCAACTTTCACGCTAGTCTTGCTGTGCTGGCATAACAGTTTTTCAAATACTTCGGAAAGAAAAAAGAAAAAGATGGAGGGAAACAATGAACCAAAGTGCAGATACATAGAGCAACAAGATTACAAAGGGGAAAACATGAAAGTAGAAATTAAATGGAGGTAGAAATAGTATATGGATGGGGGAAAGAAGTGAAATAGAGAAACGTAACAACCTACATGTATTCTAAAAAATGCATAAATAAGAGATACTCTAACCTAATATTTGTTAATACCCTGTTTATAACTTGCTCCTGGCTTCTTACAGGATTAGGGCTTGGGTTGTAATTTAGTTTGAAGTCAAGTTTTGTGTTTAGTGACAGCACGTACAGCAATCATCACCAGAATATATGACCTACAACCACATAGAGATGTGTGATTGCAAACACCTTGACCAGAAGATGCTGTCAATACTGAGCCACATTTATCACATTTAGAAAACACTGCACTATCCATACCAAAGATTCATGAGAAATGTAGATTTGATAAAGACAAACCATAATTCCATAGTTAATTAACATTTACAACTTTCTATTTTAATAAGTACATTCTCACAAGGACACAATCCTTTTAAACACATAATTGATAATACAAGGTCTTGCACACACAGGTTATCAACGTCTTGAAACTATTTATCATCATAAATTCATTCCCATGATAATAAGGATACCAGCCTTCTCCCACAATGCATATCAGCCATGTAATTAAGAGGCCTGTTTGGCAATATGCAGGCCAACTCTCTTTTTAAAAGACATGTTTCAGTTACATGAAGAAATATATAAACAGAGACTCAATCATTTGTAGTAATATACTACATATAAACTTAGGCATACATATGCATCTATGACTGGAACACAATTTTGTTTTAATTCATGTTAATAGAAAAAACCTTGCCCCTTCATGATATAACCTCATCAAAGGCAGAATGTCTGCCACGAAGACACTGGGGAGCTAATGTCAATCCTGGTTTATCACAAAGCAAGTATTGAAGTACATTAGTCCTGTGGCATAAGGCATAATTCCTCCATTATAGTCATGCATTGGAGCCTGAATACCTACCAAACATCCCTTGCTTGACTTTGAACATGCAGATACATGCATGAATTTGCTCTTTGGACTCCCTATGCTGCTAGAGGGCAGTAGCAGATTAAGGGAAAGAGCACGAATGCCTAGGCCCCCTATAACAGCCAATGTAGCATACCTTATGTACACATTGCCTCTTCTCATTGCCTTCTTTTTCAAATTTTCTACCCATTTTTCAGCATTGTATCTACCCCCACCTCCCCCCCCCCTTTTATCACATCCTGAATATGCCCTTGTCTAAACAGTGATACTACATGACAGAATGTCACATCCTTGTATACATATGTGAAGTTGTCAAGATAGCACACATCTCATCAACGTCAGCATCTCTCCATAAAAAAGTCCTCCAAAATGACATAATAAATAGATAGCATAAACTTAAAAATTGAAATTGCTGGGCATGAAACGCTACGTATCCGCCTTGAGTCTCTGAACTATATAAAGTCTTGCTTTCTCCGCGCATTCATCCAAGCTGGATGGTGCTAAGCCACGCCCCCTAGCAAAAGTCTCCGAGCCGAAGCCCTTTCCTTCCATCTCGCCCATGACAAAGTCCATCCACTGGCTAGCGCGTAATCCCCTAGAAACAAACTCCTGCAGGACAAACATAAAACAAAGAAAACAAAGAAATTCCTTGAATGCTTGATCATCTAATAATGGTAGCTGGCCTATAATTGAGGTAATTGCAGGGCCCTCATGATGACCAGTATTAATAATGAAGAGGCTGCCCTGGTATAAAACAAGACCATATTTTATCACTATTATCATGAATCAATCTATGTATCATGACATTTATATCACACTCATATAGTATCCTACCACATTTATATTCATATTAAAGCTGAGTGAGAAAATTATGTTAAAGCCCCTCTAAAGTGTTGGGAGCCCCAAAAATTTGATGGCAACATTTCACTTAAATTGTATCGTAATGTGAAAGAGGATGTCATTTAAGACACTTTTCGGCAATGATTTTCAAAACAAATGTGTTTGAAATCAAATATTGATATAAGAATCCAAAATTTAGGTCTTCTGCGTACAACACAAAACCCAAATTATGTATTCTTTTATCAATATTTGTCTTCAAACACATTTTTGGGGGGAAATCTTTGCAGAAATGGGTCTTAAATGACATCCTCTTTCACATTATGATACAATTTAAGTGAAATTTTGCCATCAAATTTTGGCAAATTTGGGGCTCCCAACACTTTAGAGGGGCTTTAAAGATAAAGTTGAGTTCTGGTCATGCGATTGCATCGTGAAAGAAACGGTGTGGAATCGATCAGAAAAGGTTGATCATCTAGCATATAAGTATTGGTGTGTACTGCAAGGTTCTGGAATCATCAAAATGATAAGAAATTTGGCCCAGTCTTGGTAAAGTTACAAGCACTGTACACAGAAAGATGTATATGGGACTACACAAACATGTGGCATAAAAATCCGTCCCGATTTTTATGCTGTTACATGCCATATTTAGAATATTACGGCATTTGAAGAGCCATGCTTTTCAGGGAAAATTTCTTCTCTGATGTTCTTCCACACTTGCATAATAACAATGATAACGCTCACAAATTATTTTTCACCTCTTCCCACAACTCAACCTTCTCTTTAAAGGTGAAGTAGATGTTGAAGGTGAAATTTATTGTATGATATATGAGTGTGAAATAATTTTTGATGAGACGTTTGTGTCTTTACATCATACAAAAGTAACAAAAGTTGAGTGAAGATACCTGAGGTACTTTGCAGATACAATAAGCCTTCTCCTTATCTGTACTTAGAAGCATGAGGGGAGTGGAACCAAACTCATCTTCCAATGATTGCTGTACCTTCAACAGCACCTGAAGACAAATTGAGACAGAAACACTGCAATGAATAACAGATTATATGATTACCATCACTTTGGGAATCCTTGATCATGGAACAACAGTAGAAATTTTAAACCTCTGTTTCATTCACATTTCTCTTTACTTAAGCAGAACATGTGAGAAAAGTAAATTTGACCTTTTTGCAGGTCTTTCTTTTGCCAAAATGACAAACATCGATTTCCAAAATTAGTGCTGGAACTTGCTGCAAATATCTCTGAACTCTTCTTTGAAATACATTTCACTCAGAGCTTATGTTTTGCTTTGACCAATTCCCTATCATGGCATATCAAATATTAGATAGTAATTTCACATTTAAAAAAAACATCCTTTCAAAGACATTATATGTTCTGTTTGAGCAATCATGCACAAACCTATTCTCCATGTGTAATGGGGCTACACTAATCATAACTACTACTCACCTTATTATCAATGCTATCTCCTGCCACTCCTACTAAACAAACCTCACTCTTCTTTTCTCTTAACTCTTCATGAAGTCTCTTAGCAACCTGTAAGAGAAGTAAAATCACAATTGATTCTATTATTAGTTTTAATGGTACAACCATACTTTTCAATTGGAGTAAAACTCTGATAGGAATAAATCACAACTTGGGTGTAGCTAGAGGGAAGAGAGATAAAGAACATATTCCCCTGTCCATTTCAAAATATTAGTTGATTGATTATCATCCCTGTGGGGTGTTTCATAAAGACTAAGATCGACTTTAAGTTGGACTTAACTATGGTAGGCCGTTCATGCCGCTGTTTGCTCTCACCATTTACTGGCATTGGTCTCTCAAGGGACATACAAATCGTGGTCACAAATCTACAGAATTTGATAATTCATTATTGAAGGAAACAATATTATCTAAAGATATAATGGTGAGAGCAACCAGTGGCATGAATGGCCTGCCATAGTTAAGTCCAACTTAAAGTCAATCTTAGTCTTTGTGAAACACCCCCCTGATGTCAGCCCTGTAATGCTAAAATATTATAGTAAATTTCAATACTATGCCTTCTGCCCAGTCTCTCTATTCCAAAACAAGTTCTCTGATAACACTTTCAATGGCTTACTAATACAAGATGCATCTACTAAGGGTTAGGCACAACTGGGGGTGTTTCACAGACTAAGATCGACCTTTAGTTGGCCTTAACTATGGCAGGCCATTCATGCCACTGTTTGCTCTCACCCTTTACTGTCATTGGTCTCTCAAGGGACCACAAATCATGGTCACAAATCTACAGAATTTATATTTTTTGATAAATTGTTATTGAAGGAAAAAATATTATCTAAAGTTTTTTTAAAGTTTTTTTTTGAAAGCAAACAGTGGCATGAACGCCCTGCCATATTTAAGTCCGACTTAGAGTCGATCTTAGTCTTTGTGAAACGCTCCCCTGATTTTGATAACTTCTCATTTGACTGCTAATTATATATAAGCAATTTTTTCAAATTGAACTGCATGATTTCTGAAAAAGAGCTGACCTGTTTAATGACTGATTTCTTGTTGAGTTTGTCAGCTTTCTTGAGCTTGTTCTGCATGTCAGTGATTCGTCTGTTCATCTCTCTCTTCTTCCAGAGATCGATGTGAGCCCCTTCAAGGTCCTCTACAAAGCTCTCTAGAGATGCTATCACATCGTCCCGGGTCTCTGGATTATTTGAGGTTGATACATTGTGGACCTGTTAAAAAAAAAAAAATGACAAATAACGTCCTCTATGAGCGCTGTTATGGTGTATTGGACTTTTTAGAATGTTTAATGGTACCATCATACCAAAGTCCACAGCAGGTAGGTTTTGTAAGTCCTCCCCAAAAAAAAAAATATATATATATATATATATATAAAGATCCTTGGTCAGATTTATTTGATTTTATGTAATAGCAAGATATGCACAATTCTAAGCTGCAGTGTAATGAAGTTTATTTCCATCTTATCTGGAGAAGAAAGAACTAAGAATTGAAAAATAATGTTTATCACATGAACATGAACTTAACTACAAAAGCTTTGTTTTGGATTTTAGTTTAGTTTTTAGTTTCTATGTTTTTTTCTTTTTGAAGTGATCCTGTAAATCCTTTTGTACCCTCACACAGTGGATTTTATATAAATAAACATTTTTTTTCCTCTTTTTTTTTTACAGTTCTCCATAAACACATGAGATATAGAGGAGTACCCTTGATCTCTTTCCTAATGAATAAAGTAGTGTAAACCATTCTGACCTCTGTCTCAAGCTGGCTGAGTCTCTGAAGAAACTTGTTGGATGTATAGTCCGCTAACATGACATCATTACTGGTCACTACGGTCAGTCTTCTCACACCCTTACTGACCAACCTCTCAGATACAATGACCAGTCTACGAATGTGACCAGTGTTCTCGACATGCCTACAAGTGAGGGAGAGGAAACACATGAAGAAAAAGAAATAGCATAATAGTGAAGCTAGGTACACATTATTCCAAGTCAAGTATACAACATTTGCATTGAAATGAACAGTCTACCCTTTCTATATGGCCAGGAGGATTAGACCTCCCAGCATGGTCACTGACAGATGGTTATCTCATCAACTCAGCTCTCAATTAACATAAGAAAAAGGGGATCATGGGGGACCAACGGGCACCGCTTAGGCATTGTTTGCTATATAGAGGGAGCAAGTAGCTACAAGTAGTGCAGTGGGGCTTTAAAGTTACATGACCGTGAATTAGAAGTGAAATTTTAGCATATCATATTACAAGTAAAGCTTAAAGCCTCATATATTAGATACTGCCATGCTAATAGCAATATTATGCAAGCTGTGAAAAATCAGTAGATTAAATTAGCACATTAATAAATCAGTTAACTACTAATTAAGAAGAAATTTTATTTCTTTAAATTGTAAACTTTTTTTCATATTTTTTACAGTTCCTGGTTCAACATGTGCAACAATTAATTATTTATACACTCAATGTTTTTTATTTCTAAACAAATTCAAATAACTTTACAAATCATTGTGTTATATAACATAGAATTTAAGCTATTATCATGTTCGAAGCCTGAGATAACTATGGCTGGAAAATGGAAATTATAGAAAATACAAATTATATATTGCGTTCAATGGTAACAGGAGAAACTCACGTTCCACCACAGAGCTCCAGCGATGTTTTCATTCCAAGCTTATTCATGCCCCCATTTAACTGACCGTCCTGATGACCGATGCAGACCACTGTGACTGGATCAGGGTAGGTCTCACCCTTCATCGTCCTGAGACCCTCAATGGCAAGGGCTTTCTGAAGAGGGATGGACTCTTGATGGACGGGAAAGGAGTTGGATATAAGGGTGTTGGCTATGCTGGAGATCTGCTGCAGCTTTCTGTCTGATATTGACTTCTAAATACACAAACAATACACAAACAAATAAAGACAGAAAAGTACAGACGGGAAGACATCGTGGGAGTTGAAATGGCTCTGTTGGCAGATTAATTTTTTGCCACTGGGCTCCAATTTAAACATAATTTCCCGGATTGAATGCTACACATCCTCTGGATACTAGTTGCTTTCAAATACACATCAAATAAATCTATTGTTACAGCACAGAAGGGAAAACGGTTAAAACATCCACATTTTTCATATTATATCTAACATTTTTTTTTTTAAAGCATGTCTTCCTTCTTTGAAATTCAAAGCAGGTTCAAGGACTGTTATGTTTCATACCATAGAACACAGTTATTTTTACAAAAACAAACCCTTGGTAGCAAAGTAAGGTAAAAAGGATTCATGCTATTTTATCTCTCATTCATTTTCCTTTTCTATATGTCTACATCATCATTAATGTCCAAGCCTTTGGGTAAGATGCTGTGGTGTCCACAATAATTACCTCAGCATTGAAATCAAATCTGAATCTGTCTGGCGCCACCAATGACCCCTTCTGCTCAACGTGACCCAGGACTTGTCGAAGGGCAAAGTTCAAGATATGGGTTCCTGTGTGGTTCCTCATCAGTTTCTCTCTTCTTTCCTACAGATGGAGACAGAGAGATTAGTAAGAGTATACTACAGGAATGAATAAAATTTTAACTGAAAAAAAAAAGAAAATCATAAGGAAGAAAAGGACGAACATAAGAAAGGAAAAAGGGATGAAGAACAAGAATGGAAAAACAGAAAAAAGTTTAGGTGAAGAATAAATGAAGAAGAAGGGAGAAGTAAGATTGAATAAGGAGAAACTAAAGAAGGAGATAAAGGATGAGGCAAGGAAAAATAGTAGACAATAAGATGGATTAAAGAACAATAGAAGAAGACGTAAAGATGAAGTGAAAGAAAAGAAGATGACAGAATAAAATACAAAGTTACGTAATATTGGAAAACACTTTTAAGTTCCTCAATGAATTTAATTCTTTTAACTCACCTCATTGACATACAATGTCATATGATCACCAATAGAAACAGTTTCAGCTGTAGTCCCTAGGTGAAGAACGTAACCACCGTAAGATTGCACATCATAAACAGAAAACATCAGCTCCTACAAAGGATATAGATTACATTAATAAAACCTGCTCAAGGAAGGCCATATCGTTGGCTGCCCGAAAGAAGGTGGTGAGCACTGTGTATCGTTTATAGCAGTAAAACCTTCTAGCGGGCATTCAACGATACAGGAAGAACTGTCAGTATAACTGTGCATCATTCATATTTTTAAAAATATTTTCAATTATTCACATCCACCAGATTCGGAAAGATGGCTGGAAACATGTAATAATTGTTTATTGAGTTAAAACTTGCATGGGAAGAATCTAAACACTATTCAAACCCTGAGGAAATGTCCATATTAATCTCAACTATCAGAGAATAAGGAAAGGTGAAATATCTTAATAAAAAAAGAATTCCTCTATAATTCATTTATTTCAATCATAATCAAATAATCTACCTCAATAACTATAAACCAAAATACATATCTGATTATAATAACACTGACAAATAATACAAGATATTTATATAGCGCCGAAGACCATGTCTCTGTAAAGTGTGGGAGGGAATTTCAAGAAGGAAGAGAAAGAGAGAGAGGGAGAGAGAGAGAGAGAGAGAGAGAGAAAGAGCATAGGAAAACAAGTATATGTCCATATATAACTTTACTGACATTGCCTAAAGAGATGAAGAAAAGGAATTATGTTTACTTCATCATCTGCTGATACAAATGATCCCTCATCCCATTGTTGGCCTCCCTGCTCAGCATAGAATGTGGTCCTATCTAAGATGATTCCACATTCCTGACCACTGGGGGCGCTCTCCACAAACCCCTCAGGTGTTTTCAAGGCTAAGATGTGGGCGTGAATATGAGGGAAAGCTAAATCAGGAAAAGATGACAAGGAATGAAAAATAGGGATAAATTTTATGGCACATAAAAATATGTGTTTTATCTACTATTCAACAGCACATATCAAAAGTATGTTCTAGATAACCATAGTCAATCTTATATATTATACTTAAAGGAAATGCAACATCATCAATATCAATAGTGATCTGTAAAATGACAGGCTTAGTGAACATATCAATTTCTACAACAAAATGTCAATCCACAAGCCACAATCTTGAGCCGACCACTTCATTTCTCTGTTACATACAACGTATTACTCCACATTCTCTAATGATACCATCTAAGAATCTTGTAAGAGGTCTTCCTTTCGTCTTCTTTCCATATAGACGACCCTTCCATTACTCTTACCATCAAGCCATCAAATCACACTATGTGTTCTTTCCATTTCAAATAGAACATGATGGTGGATTGGATTTAAAAAAAATTAGATTTCCTTACTTTCAAATATCCAAGGATTCTTTCTGAATACTGACTTACTCCACTTCATATATACATGTATCAACATCTGCTAGATCATCAAGTGGTATTATTCATAATTTAATGTGCAATTGACCATCTTGGGGTAATTCCTTTAGTTACATCACGGATACATCCTTCTTTCATAGACTCATCTTCATAATAACAATCATGGATTCTTACCCTTTTCCATGTTCTAATTCTAATAATTCATTTCATAGGAATGAACTCTGATGCTTACTATATTTTCCACGCTTGTGATGTTGGTAGTTGTATTTAAAGGAATCATCTGTGTCCTTGACAGACATCTCATGTAGATGATTGATGTCTATTGTTTCTAGCTTGATGTTTGATAGAAACTGCTGGTTCTTGATTCCTCCTCTTGATGTGATCTGAAACATTCAATAAAAAGATTAGATAAAGAATAAATAAGACCAATAAATTAACTGTAAATGATACTATGTTAAGTATGTTTACAAAACCATGATCAGTTACAAAGTTGTATTCTAGTATGACTTATTATAACAATGACTTACCGGTATGCAAAATTGATTTAAGGATTAATTAGGTGCAGTTTCAAACTTGTGATCAATGTTAGAGAAAAAAAAGGTGGGGCAGACAGGCTAAACTTAAAAGTTGACCTATTTTCAGATACTTTTTTCAAGAAAATTTTCATAGATATTTTACATAATCAGTACAAACATGCCTAACAGGAAATTTAACTTGATGTTATTCCTCCTTTCCCGACTACCACCTACCTTGCCTCAAATTAAGCCTTTATTTGCTATGGATTGAAACTCCAGACTGCATTCTTGCTTTGAGTACATGGGATGTATGCATTGTATGTGTGAAAAAGGTTAACTGTGACGGTCCATATGTATGCTCTATTGTAGACCAAAGCAAGCAACGGGTTAAGACCCCTCTTTGTCACATACCTCTTTTGACTCTAGTCTAGACTTCTCAAAGCCCTCTATGTCCACACTGAGACCATTCTCGTCGGCTATCAGGGTCGTCAGGTCAAGAGGGAACCCATACGCATCATACATCTTCCAAGCAATGTCACCTTCAACAAGCAAGATGGATAGTATCAACAAACATTGGCAATCATAGCTTCCATACAGTTTGATCTCTGGTGATTTCTAATATGAACTTCAGTCATTACTAAGCAGAATGAAAGAATCTATGCATTTGATATGATGTCACCCTCTGCTTCTCTTCTCATTATATGAAAACCTTGAGCTGTCTGCTCCTTATAATGTTCATCAAAACCTTCAATTGCTTGATGATTGTAAAATCAGGATCTTTGAGTAAGAATAGATGAAACAGAGTATTAGTTGGTTTGATGGTCAAATTAAGATTCAAGGTTTAAGATTATTTAAAACATTTTTTTTTAAATCTGGATGGCTGAATTGTCATAGTTTTACAGATTAAAAAAAAAAACCCAAAGAGTTGCAATATACAACTGTACAATTACAATGGAAATATAAACATGTATATACATAAACAAGAAATTGAAATAAAAATAGAAATATGATTTTAATATCCAATTGTGTTCAGTTTCTGTATTATCATTCGGTAATCTCCTCTAGAGGAAACTGAACAATAAATCTCTTCATTCAGCTGTTAGGCTTGAAAGTGCATGACCAGACTTCACAATTCAGGAACTGCAGGGAAGGGCCATGACTTATCTGGTGGGTGTCAAAGAAATAATGGAGACAGATTGATATGAGAGGGGCAGGGATAAAGTTTGAGAGTCAACTTGCAAGGGGGGGCGGGGGCTTCACGGAATACATATTCAATATCAAGGAGTGATGTTACATGCATAAGCAATGTTTGATTCTTATAGAATAATGAAAACCTGTGTGGGCATGTGTGTGCAATTTTATTTCATTTATTTCCCCATTTTTATATATTTATCATTATTATTATCATTATTATTGGTTGTTTTTTTTTTATTTTTATTTTTTTATTATTATAATTATTTATATATTTTTTTTATTTTTTTATTTATTTATTTATTTATTTATATTTATTTTTTTTATTTTTTTTTTTTTTTTTTTTTAAATATTTTTAAAATTTTTTTTTTATTTATTTATTTATTTATTTTTTTACTTATTTATTTATTTATTTATTTATTTATTTATTTATTTTTTTTTTAATTTTTTTTTGGGGCGGGGTGAGGGGCATGTATGTTTACCTGGTAGTACTTTATGTGAGCTGAGTTCTGTTATTGCTTTCTTGAGATACTTCTCTCCTTTCCTCAGAGTTGTTAAAAACTGTTCCTCTTCCTTGTTGATTACATCAGCGATGTACTTGGGATTCTCTTCTAATTCAGGGTATGTGTTTCCCTAGAACAATCGAAAAATCAAATCAATGATAATCACACTACGGATGAAGTGAAAATGTTTAACCTTTTTTACCCTGGATACTACTGCACTGCATCTTTTCCATGTTTTCAAATATTTCTTTGTCTGTCCTCATACGCATTTCAATCTATTAGTATCTTCATTCATTAATTGTATCTCTCATTCTAAACTACCTTCAGTACACATAGGTAAATTATTTTCCTTACATAGATCTACAGATGTTATCTGTTATTACACTCTACCAAAAATCTATTCATGTTAATAATAATCTTATCTATATCTTTTTATAATCTATCTATCAATCCATCTGTCTGTACAGCCACACATCTATATTCCTCCCTAAATACATATCTATTTATCTATCTATCTATCTATCTATCTATCTATCTATCTATCTATCTATCTATCTATCAATCAATCAATTGCTATCTATCTATCTATCTATCTATCTATCAACCTTTGTTTATATTACCAGAGAGTTTACAACCAGAGGAACTAGACTTCCCAGGGAACCAGGTGAGGCCTGAAGTTTCTCTGTAGCATACCGCACTGCTCTCCGAATCACTCTCTTTATCACATACCTACATGTAGGAGCAACAAACATAAACAGATTCTGCCACAGTTACGTACATATTGATATCAGGGTATCACTTCTGTAAACAACTTAATTCTAATTGCCAATTGTTTGATAAATCGTGAAACATATTTCTGCAATCTGGAATGAAACACAAATACTCAAGAACATAATTCAAATAACCCTGGCCTTAAAACTTTGTGACTATTCCCCTCAGAGTAAAAAAAGACCTATTTTTCTACCTACAAAGGACAGAATATATATGATTATAAAACATATCTTGATGACAATGATTAGTGCTAAATTCACTTGATTTAACAAATATGTTGTTCTGTTTTCATCTTTTAAAGCTAACTATTCAGGAGCTGGTTTTTATATAGAATAGATGATAACTTCATTACCCTGTTAAAAAAAACACCATCAGAGAGAAATAGCACTTATTTCAATACCAATAGAGTACCGAAGCTGTGACGTCATAAAAATCTATTTTTGGAATTTCTCAATTTTTTCTTCATTTTCCGAAAGAGCATCAAAAATAATGTCCAAATGTCGAAAACCAATTGAATAGGTTAAGTATTGGCTAAGATATGACCATCTGAATAAAAAGATTGCCTATGGGAACTCAGTGTTATATTGCCCTGGGGCCGTATTCTGAACCCTGTGTTATCTCTAATATTGTTGTATCTTTGAAGATAAGATAAAGTTGGTATTCTGAACATTGTTGTAACTTTTTTTGTATCTTTTGTTGTATCTTTTCTCTCATTTCTTTGGTCGCGCCTGCGCTCAAACTTTGTGCGCTTGTAATAGTGCGTAGTATTACAAAAATGGCGCTTAATCCTCATTTGCATATGCGCACGGGAGATAATATGACAAGATAATTGGTATTCTGAAAATTGTTGTATCTTTTATCTTATCTTATATTGCGTGGTATTTACAACAATATTTACAACAGGTAGGGGTTGTTGTATCTTTCGGGGTGATATAATGGCAGCAATATTCCTTGCCCAGAACCAACTTCGTGCCAATAGTCAGTTAGAAAAAGATTGTGTGTTGACCGGAGACATCACAGATGAGAACTTTCTAAGAAATTACATGCTAGAATATGACGATTTTAATGCTCTCATCTATAACCACTAATTGAAAGCGTGACTTGTCTTCATGATCCACATGCCACAGCGCATATGATGGCGCGTAATAAGCACTCAATTTACTAATTACGCCCAAGATTGGTATGCGCTAAGCGCATCATTAGATATGGCATAAAGAATTCCTATTGGTTGACCTACTTATCATGCTTATATAAAATAGATTTTGATTGGTAGGGTCCATAAAAATGGGCGTGTCAGCAGTGGTCAAAGATAAGATAGAGGCGGTCCTTCAAGAGATAACACAGGGATAAAATGATTTTCAGAATACCAACTTACAACAATATTAGCGCTGTGTTATCTCTGGGAGATACAACAAAAGATAACACAAAACTTACAACAATGTTCAGAATACCGCCCCAGGCTCCTAATGTTATGAGCCAGAGCAATATAACACCGAGTTCCCATAGGCAATCTTTTTATTCAGATGGTCATATCTCAGCCAATACTTAACCTATTCAATTGGTTTTCGACATCTGGACATTATTTTTGATGCTCTTTCGGAAAATGAAAATTGAGAAATTCCAAAAATAGATTTTTGATGACGTCACACTTCACCACTCTATACTTCAACTGACAAAGCCTATGCTTGCAGTAGCACCATTTTCAGCATCAAGGTTCTTACCCACGTTTCTGTGAGTCTGGTCTACATCCATCTGCAATGGCCACAGTAAGCATTCTAACATGGTCAGCTACTGCCCTGTAGGCTGTATCAATATGGTCCTGGTCCTTCTCTCCAATTAGACCTTGGTAGGGTCTAACTGGACATGTCTATCAAGGAACAAGAGGGAGATTTGAATAAACTTCAAAATGAGGGTAACTTTTTTTCTGTTCCAGAAAGGAAAATTTGACCCATCTTACTCAAAACACATTGTTAAACACTAAAATGTTAGGCAGGCTTTGCTACCCAGAGCACAGAAGGAGGACTAAAGGACTATTTTCCTATTTAGCAGAACATCTTGTGATCATACCAACACCAATGCATATCCTCACTATTGATTCTGAGCTTCTCTGGATGTGGGGTTGGCCTATGTGAGCAATCTGGACCTCTTGCATTTCTAAAGAACAACGGCTTCTAATAGAGCTACAGTGAGGATATGTCACACATTTTATAGAAAATAGCAAATTTATTCTGTTTTCAGAAATTCATTTTCAAATCTCTGCTTTAAATGGCAAACTAAATATAAAAACAATGTACATAAACATTGGGAAGCACCTATTTATTGCTTTATTTTGTCTTCTTTTAGCAGTGTAACTCCTCCAGTCTTTTTATTTTATTTTTTATTTTTTTATAACTTTGGTACATCTAATGGACATGTAGGTAGATGTTGGAGATTGTTACCTCTTCCAATGTTTTGATAAGAGGTTGAAATAAGTCTGTATCATAACTTGAAGGCACTCCTTGCAGGATAGATACCAGTCTCTCCAGTCCCATGCCTGTATCTACATGATGCTTAGGGAGATCATGAAGACTTCCTGCTTCATTCCTGAAATTTCAAATACACAAACAAGAAATACATTCCTGACATGGCATCCCTTACAGAAAACAGCCCATGCTAACACTCAAAGTATGCTTACATTTCAATTGATCAACTTTTTCATTTATATCTCTATCAATCAAACAGTAGGTGTGCTTGCCCAGCTGTAGAGCAAGTCATTAAGCTTGGGCCCTTTGGTAGGCCATTAATCCTCTATCATGAAGCCCCCTGGATAAGACTTAATTTAAAGTTGTAGGTCAATCAGTTCCTTACATTCAATTATAAACTTGCTACAATATGGATATGTAATATAATTATGTGTACCTGTATTCATATGCTTTTACTGTTTTTCATCTCAAAACAACAGCTTGTTGTCCCTCAGAATGTATCAGAATACGAAAGAAATCATCACCATCAAAAGCAATGCCAACAGCAACAATAACAATTATACTTAAATCAAATTTCAAAATCTCTTTTTAATACAAATTTCAAGATGAAAACAAACCTGTAAAACTGCATGAATACAAGATTCCAAATCTCTAATACATCAGGGTCACCCAAGTTGACAAGGTGTGATGCATTCCTGTTGCCATGACGATCAAAATGAATCTCAGTACAAGGTCCACATGGACCAACAGCACCCATCTCCCAGAAGTTATCTGCCATGCCAAAAGGAAGAACTCGATCCTCAGGAACTCTGGAGGATTGACAGTGAAAGCAATTAAATGTATCATTTATAAAAGTTCTAGGATCTTGCGTGATGTGTATTGTATCACTTGTATTTACTGAACTTTACTGATGCGTATCATTTATCATCAATTTCATAACTTTAACCACAACCCCATATCATCTTTGACAAAAGTCACCAACATGACTTCCAGGTACCTGACTGGTTAGATTATCACAATTGTTGGAGGACAGGACCACTTACCCTAAGTCTAACCAGATTTGTCTCGTAGCATCATCAGCTCCTAGCTGCAGCTCACTATTTCCCTTGAAGTAGGTAAAGTACAGATTGTCAAGGGGCAGCCCATACACACTGGTTAGCAGGTCTAAAGCCATGGTACAAGCTTCTTGCTGTAATCAAAACACAACATACCATAGGAACATAACCATGTATGCCTCACTGCAGGTATAATAATAAAATATCAGAGAAATGTTAAAGAGCTGTTGAGTATCGGGAGTGCTTCTGTATGTAGCAACTGTAGATATACACCCAAAGATGACTGGTCTTTCTATGTTATATTTTATTGTTATTCATATTGTACACACACAAAAACCTTAATTACACGTTCAGAATTATAAAACCCACATAAAAAAACGAATCATTGTCCAAGAATAAGCAGTTGGAGAAAAAAATATGGGCAAATGAAAAAGTGAAAAAATAGTTATGGAAGCAATTCATTTAAATTCTGAGGATCATTTTTGTTTTAATTAAGGAAACAGAACTCAGGTGAATCCATATTGCACAGATGGACATGCTGCTGTAATAAGATTATTCTGCATCACTCTGTAGTTCATTTTGACATTGCAACTACCTTGAAGAAATCTCCAAAAGACCAGTTTCCAAGCATCTCAAAGAAGGTGTGATGAGTTGTATCCTTGCCGACATCATCCAGATCGTTGTGCTTGCCTCCAACCCTGATACATTTTTGACTGTTAACTACTCGACGGTAGCAGTTCTGTACCATATCAGGGCGGATGGTACCTTGAAAGATGTCCTTGAACTATCAAAGGCAGCAGCAGATGATTTATGATGGCGTAGAATGAGATGGAGAGAGGAATTAAAAGGAAGGATTAAAAAGAAGGAAAACAAATAGACAAAAAATAAACCAATCCAATTTGGAGAAGATAAAAATATTATTCAAGAGCAATGTCACAACAGTTCCACATCTTACTTAGATATTTGGCTAAAGACATATTTGTCATTTGAAACTGTTCTTTACATCATAAAACAAAACAGTTCTAGATCTCTTTCAAGGGTTTCAAAAAAGTGATAAAAATCATTCAGAATGATGCCGTTCTCAAATGTAAATATTGAATTAAGGACTTAAGGTAATGTAAACATTGAATTAAGGACTTTAATAAGGTAATGTAAATATTGAATTAAGGTAATGTTGATATACCATGATATAGCTAAAGACACATTTCCTAGTGTTTTGAAGTACAATTGGACCAACTACAGCTGTAAGATTCTGGATCAT
Organism: Mesocentrotus franciscanus; assembly: GCA_037976565.1. Lineage (NCBI taxonomy): Eukaryota > Metazoa > Echinodermata > Echinoidea > Camarodonta > Strongylocentrotidae > Mesocentrotus > Mesocentrotus franciscanus. The sequence goes on along the minus strand of CP137668.1, from coordinate 40,299,203 downwards.
ATCAAATCAACAGAAATAAATCACTGGTAAGAACATAAATCTAGTACCGGTAATCTCTCATCAAATATTATTTATACCTTAAATGTCTGCATTTAAAATTTCATTTACATTTATTACTTTCCTTATAATCCTACCTGATTCATTCCAGCATTGGTGAACAGCAGGGTAGGATCACCGTATGGAATCACTGATGATGAAGGCACAAACACATGATCATTTAGCCCTTGAAAGTGGTCCAGGAATTTCTTTCTAACTTGGCTGGCTGGCAAGAAGTCTTTGCTCTGCCCAGGTCGTAGAGAACCAGCAGGAGTCTTTGGGCTAGTATGCACATGGGCAACATGTTGTTTTCGCTTCCAGAGAGTTGTGTCTCAAGATGTGATTGGCTGACAGTTGGGAGGCAAGTCTGTGATACAGAGGATAGTAATGAACCCTCCCCGCTGCTCTCAATAACACCATCTTCTTGGCAGGAGTGAAGAAGCACAGCCCCGACATCACCAACACTGGAAGCGCTTGTAAAAATAAATAAGGAAAGTTATTTTTTCCATTTCTCCCTGGGCATTGCTTCATGAAACCATCATTAGTACAATTTGACCTGAATTTAGCGAAGTTCCTGCGTGCTGCGCACCTTCTATTTTTAACACTAATCTCCATTATCGTAAAGTAAGTATCAATTTGGCAATGCAACTTGGTAAGACTAAGAGGTCAGAAAATCATTATATCACTCCGGTATCAAAATCTGACAGGGCTGTCAACCCTCCCGCATTTGGAGTGAGCCTCACGCCACCACGCTCATTCTCCTGCCGTCCCACCAGTTTGTAGCGGTAGACTCCCGCCACCACGCCCTTCCTCCCGCAAACGATGTAGAATCTCCCGGTTTATGAAAAAACCTCCCGCCAAACGTGTAAAATGAAAATCTCCCGCACCAAAATGAAAACGAACTATTGAAATAAATTTGCTCAAGGGGGGGGGGGGGGGGTGTTGAGTAAAAAAAATTTTTAAAAAAATTTTATTTTTAGTTCTCGCTATCAACCCCCTTGAGCAAAAAAAATTTGCATACGATACAGTACGCTGGTTCGTCTGAAGAAAAAAAATCTCCCTCCAAGCAGTTTCCCAAAGTTGACAGCCCTGGGACCAGCCGTTGCACAAAACTTACCATTGATGGTAACTTTGACATCAAAACTACCATGGCAACCTTGATTTTGATTGGCTGTTGAGCCCTGTTACCATGGTATTTGCCATTGATGGCAAAGTTACGATCAATGGTAGGTTTTATGCAACGGGCCCAGATCTTATTTTTGGTTAAAGCCTTGACCGATTTGAAAGTGTTTTGTAAGACAAGAAAGAAGAAAGAGAAGCTAGTAGGCCTATAGACTAGTGTGCAATGTTCCCGGGTGCTGCATGCTGGAAGGGGCGCTTACAAATGCATAAAAGGTTTTGATTACCTCCCTCTTCACACGGGTATGGGTTACGGTACCAATTAAGGCTAGGTGATATCAATATCATATTTTATATTATCACCTAGCTAGCGGCCACTTCTTTGCCAAGTTATGAGTGACATGAATGTTGAATTGTCTAGCAAACAAATAAAAAATAAAACTAAAAAGGGGAGAAATTATCAAATGTGACATGAAACCGTTGACTCTGCGAAGTACTTTAGTCCAGGCTAGGCCCCATAGGACAAGGCCCGAACCTTGTTTTGTTATATATACAATGTTTTTTGATGGTTTCTTGTCAATTCGAGGGTGCTGATTCCAAATCCGATGAGTGCCAGACGCGAAACCTTGAGCATTTTTCGTAAAATGCGAAAATTCAAAATGGCCGCCAAAATGGCCGCCAAATCATGAAAACGCTTATTCTATGGCCATTTAACAGGTTTTTTTAATGTTTTCTTGTCAATTCGAGGGTGCTGATTCCAAATCCGACGAGTATTATACGCGAAACATTGAGAATTTAGCGTAAAATGGGAAAATTCAAAATGGCCCCCAAAATGGCCGCCAAATCATGAAAACGCTTATTCTATGGCCATTTAACAGGTTATTTGATGTTTTCTTCTCAATTCGAGGGTGCTGATTCCAAATCTGATGAGTGCAAGACGCAAAACCTTGAGCATTTAACGCAAAATATGAAAATCCAATATGACCGCCAAAAAAAATTAATAACACCTTAAAATCATTAATGAGCACCATTTAAGGCCTCGGAGAGTTTTTTTAAATCTGAAATTACCACCCACAAACAAATATGCAAACACCTACACACACGCTCACCCACACACACACCCATCCCATCCTGATACACACCACACCCACACACACCCTACCACTCACACACACACAAACATTTACCACAATAAAGTACACTACCACATTTTTATAATGCATGACACAAACACAAAATTTAGTTTTCTCATTCTAGTTGAAGCCAACTGACTCACAAAGAAGAGAGTCTCAAAAGAATCCAATCAGATGCGCCTGCCAGAAAGGGAATTCGTGAGGCGCTATCGACTTGTATATGTGTATTTGATAGTGAGAATTAGCACCCTCCTTCAAGCCTGGTGAACATCTACACTGGACATGTTGTGGATGATCCAGCAGTAAATGCCGATGATGCAATCAAGATTGGAACTGATCACATGAACGAGTACGAAAGAAAGTTGCGAAGGGGTTCCATGACTTAATTAAGAAGAAAGTCAAAGGAATGGCAAAAGCTTCTGATATGTCATCAAGAGGTAAGGTATCTACAGTTACCAATACAGAGATGCATACATGATCTACGCCCAGGTAATCGGGATCATGACATCATTAAGGAAGCGATTTCAACCAAAACCTTATTCTCTTATGAATTGGCTCCCTATATCCACCCGCACTGTTTGACAAGAATGGTGATGTACGTTCCACAAGTAAGTCTGTCTTGAAGTCAAGGATCAAAGATAAGTGCATGTAGTCAATGAGATTAGAGGTGCCAGATGTTATCATTCTTAATCTTGATGGATGTGCTCTTCTTTGGACCTTTCCTTTGCTTGCGTCTCCAGCAAAGGTGTGTACTTTGTAGATGTTGCTGTAGCAACGTTCATGAAATATGCAGACAGTAAGACTATGAGAGCAGCATCAAGTCCTGTTGCCAAACAGCACGTCATCCTAAATGTAACTGCAAACAAGCAACAAGTCATCAAGATGATTGTAGATCAGTTGTGTTCCATGCAAGTACCAGAGGGAAAACGATTAATTGATCGTAACTCTGATCCACATCCAATCTATAGTTGGTGTTGGTGCACTTGAAGAAGAGGTCAAACACGAAGAGGCAGATGTAATAATGGCCTACCACATTATAAAAAAAGCCAAGAATGGTCACTCACCTATCAAAGTTGTGTGCGATGACAGAAATGTTCTGGTCATTCTTGCACACATTTCCAAACTAATGGCATACCACACACAACAAAGGTGGTAATGGAATCAACATCTCGCACTCGAGCAGTCATGTATGTCAATTGAGGTTATCAAGAAACACGAGAAAATCATACCCAATCTACTTGGGGCCATGCATTGACTGGATGTGACACCGTTTCCTGTTTCTATGGAGTAGGAAAGGCGTTTGCACTGAAGAATTTGGAGCCCTATCCTGATTCTCTACTTCTTGGGAATACTGAAACGCCTCTCGATGAAGTAATAGAATCCTGCTTGACATATACGTGGCATCCCTGTACGGAGAAGAACCAAATGACTCTCTTGAAACAATGCGAAAGAACATTTTCGCAAGGAAGGCTGGTGACAAGCGCCTAGTCCCTCCCAAGTTGATGAGTCTTCCACCAACTATGGCCGCTTTTCGGCCACGTTGCTAGCGTGCCCATTATCAAGTGGCGTTGTGGGTGGCTGCTGGCAAGCCAGTATACCCCAGCCCTAGACCCATTGAAGAATGGATGGAGGAAGAAGTCTTCTACGATTCAACCTGTAATGATCAGCCAGTCGTACCGGAAGAAGTCCCCAATATCATTAAGTGTTGGTGTAGGAGCGACTGCAGAACAGTCAAGTGTAACTGCATGACATCTTCACTGGCATGCTCGGAATTATGCTGCAGTAAGGGCGGTGTCCAGTGTGACAGTGACAGTGACATTATCAGTTGTGAAGACTAGTGCGATTTGACATTGTTCGGCACTGTTATTATAGAGGTGTTAAAGCCCCACCGTACTACTTGTAGCTACTTGCTCCCTCTATATAGAAAACAATGCCTAAGCAGTGCCCGTTGGTCCCCCATGATCCTCTTTTTCTTATGTTAATTGAGAGCTGAGTTGATGAGATAACCACCTGTCGGTGACCACGCTAATCCCGCTAATCCCTCCTGGCCAAACTAGTGCAGAGGGGCTTTAAGACTAAAACGACTTAAATAATTATTGTAGTAAATGAATGGCTATAAATTGAATGGACAAAGATATGGTTTACAATGAATACATATCATCTATATATTAATTTATTCATTATTTTATTAAATATAACTTTCCAATTACACAAAGTATACTTTAAGTTGTTGTTTCTAGCTAGCCTGCTGGGTTCACTGTACCGGTATCCACTGCAAAAAACGCAGGTGTTAAAGCAACACAACTGATGTATTGGAGTAATTGGACCACTCGGATAGATACAATTTGCTGTTAATATCACTCACCTTTTCCAGTATACTGTAGTTGAAGCACTAGATTTCTGTCATTATAGCTAAATCAAAATTGTTGACCCTTTAATAATAAGCCATCCAAAGCTCACAATGGGTAATCATTTCAAAAGCTCTTTGGAAGTTCATAGAGACGTTATTTCATAACGTATTATGCCTTATACAAGAACTGAATATTATTATTATTATTAAGCTACCCACATTAAGACTAACCTTGGGAATCTAGTATTGTATCTAAACTGTTGTGAGTAACCTCTAAATAAAGCACACACTCAGTATACTATATCTATGCATACAGTTGGCATACATTATTGTACATATGTGGGGTATGTCGGCCATTTCAATTATAATTGGACAGGAAAAAATCAAACTAATAAAGGAAAGTTTCTTTGTTTGCAGATAATTGAGCTAAAGGTAAACAATTTGTACAGTATGATGATAAGAATTAAGAAACTGTATAATAATAAGTGATGTAGAGAGATATAGGAACAAAGAATCCTGTTTTGACAGCCATTTTTTTTTTCTTCTTCACATTTCCGCATCAAATGCTCAAAGTTAGCATCTGCAATCATCGGGTTTGGAATCAGCGCCCTCGATTTGCCAAAAACCATCAAGCAACATGATAAATGTCCATAGAATAAACGTTTTCATAATTTGGCGGCCATTTTGAATTTTCGTATTTTGCGTTAAATGCTCAAGGTTTTGCGTCTGGCACTCATCAGATTTGGAATCAGCACCCTCGAATTGACAAGAAAACATCAAAAAACCTGTCAAATGGCCATAGAATAAGCGTTTTCATGATTTGGCGGCCATTTTGGGGGCCATTTTGAATTTTCCCATTTTACGCTAAATTCTCAAGGTTTCGCGAATAATACTTGTCGGATTTGGAATCAGCACCCTCGAATTGACAAGAAAACATTAAAAACCTGTTAAATGGCCATAGAATAAGCGTTTTCATGATTTGGCGGCCATTTTGGCGGCCATTTTGAATTTTCGCTTTTACGAAAAATGCTCAAGGTTTCGCGTCTGGCACTCATCGGATTTGGAATCAGCACCCTCGAATTGACAAGAAACCATCAAAAAACATTGTATATATAACAAAACAAGGTTCCTTGCTCTCTAGCCTGGACTACTTGGGTGTTACCATCACTTCCGATCTCAAGTGGGCCCAACATATCAATAATACTGTCAACAAAGCCAATAACGTCCTTGCCTTTCTAAGACGCAATCTACGCATTAAATCTTCTGACCTCAAAGCCACTGCATACAAAACGTTGGTTCGACCGATCGTAGAGTATGCTTCCTCTGTCTGGGACCCAGCTACCAAGAACCTCATTCACAAAGTTGAAATGGTGCAAAGAAGAGCTGCGAGATTCACTCTGAATCGTTACCATAATACATCAAGTGTCAGCAGTATGCTGAAAGAACTAGATTGGACCACTCTACAAGAGCGCAGAGAAAATGACAGATTAACTATGATGTATAATATACACAACAAACTCGATCATCTTCCGGCTCAGGACTACTTCACACAAGTCATCCAGTCGACGAGAGCCACCCAACCACATTCATATCAGATGCCATACTCAAGAACTGAATCGCATCGGCATTCATTCTTTCCGAGAACAGTAAGGAGTTGGAATTCCCTGCCCTCAGAAATCGTTGCAGCGCCATCTGTTGGAGCCTTCCGTGGTCGACTGCAGACGGTTCGTGACAGTGGCTAGTCTCCCTCCATCCTATACATGAGCTTGTAAATATTTTGTAAATAAACTGTATTATAATGTAAAAAAGCACTCGAATGGACGCAAATTGCGGTTCACACACATACTAAGTTTGCAAGAATCTTCAATCAATTGAAGGAGGCAGACTTAATCAGAAGAAGAAGAAGAAGAAGAAGAAGAAGAAGAAGAAGAAGAATTGAGGAAATGTTTGTTTTGCAGGTAGCGAGTCGTTTACAAATTCAGGATATTGCAATAAACGCGACTTCTTTCTTTAAAAGTTTCTACTTTCTACCTCCAAGCTCCATCCATTAACTTTGCACGATAACAAATGTGTGCATGCACAACGACGCCTGGATCTATATAGTCTAGTATATTATTATTCTTGGAGCTGGCCCTGCTGGCATGGCGGCTTGCGGCAGTCGCAGTATTGAGCGGAAGATTAAGATAAACCGACCGGGCCGGGTTAGCTACGCGAGCTACGCTGGCCTGGCTAATCCTACAACGAGATAGAGGATGCCTGCTAGCCTAGCGCTAGCTGAAATTGCTACATGGACATTCATGAAAAATTGACTTCAGTGAGTAAACTTATATCATATACATAATTGCAGAATATACGTGTAATCTCACCTTTATTATATAGATCTATCTGCTCTTATCACGGCCTGTTGTTGACCTTTTCTTTTTTGAGATTTTTGGGCAATGGACGGCGCCATGTTGAAATCCACGCCCTCTGTGGCACAAATTCGTGTAATGTTTAGTTTGGGGAATTCGACCTCAAAAAGACATTTGAACCCTTTGAAAATAATTGTTTTCCAATTATCGGATACCATTTTTATGAATTCAAGGTAAGCAGTTGCTTTTGAATCAAGATCGCTTAACTTCGGGGCGATATTGCTGTGTATGTTTGGATGAAATTGACCCGGCCCGTCCCAAGATAATTTGATTGTCGAACGCTAGCCCTTTGCAGCCAGTCAGGTGGGGCTAGCGCTAGCCGTATGTATAGTGCAGTTAGGAAGGGTGCAGCGCGAACGCGATTGACCTCTACCCTCGGCCTCTGGCGTGCATGCAAGCGGGCGAGCGCTGTATTTTGATGACCTCCTTGGCTTTGGCCCTACACTGCACTGCTTGTTGGATGTTAAAAACTTTTATGACTTTTATGACCTGAATGAAAAATGGCGGTGGTGTGAGCAAGCATCATTTCAAGCGTTGATTGTTGAAATTGAATGTGTTTGACTTTTTCTTTTAATTAAAAAAATGTAGGCCTCTATAGCCTTGCCTAAAAAAAGTAAAAGTAATGACAATGTCAATGACTTGTGACGTTGTGTCGTTGTCGACTCGATGTCCGTTGAAATTTGCATGATTTGGAACCATAAATCATATTAAGCATGGCAGGCTATGGCTATGCACTTTGTTGTTGTTGTTGTTGGTGGTGATTTTTATGTCATTTTCCAATTTCCATCGTCGTTGGATAATTTTCGCCAGGCAATGTATACAGTATAGATCTATGTGAGAGGGCGTAGTTTCTGGTCCTCTTCGTATTTTTGCTCTGTTGTGTTGGATCGACGATAGCCTGTACGTGGCGTTGTGTTTATGAAATTGATAATATAATGTCAGTAAAATTTTTGTAGTTATTTTCTGTATTGTTATGTAGCTTGTTATTTTAAAGAATAAATTAGGAAGGAAAGGATGAAGTGGTTGAATATTAGTTGCGTTCAGTTCATTCATTATGTTAAGACGTTAGTTTGAAGCCTCTCTTCGTATAATGAAACCAGCAATTTATACCAACGATAGCCAGAACTGCAGAAGTGTACATGTATCATGTACATTGACTGAGAAAGTCCTCTTATACTTATAGAAGTTACATGTATAGTAACATCTAATTTTTTTGTTTTTTGACACTTTCTTTTATCTTCGTTCAATACTTTCAAAAGTTACATGTGGCAAATATTACTACAGACAATAGCGCATCATTTCAAACTTGTCATTTTCAAAACCTGTGTAAAATTTGTTCAACAAAATGAAAGGCTCTATTCTGTGCACATGATGCAAATGTAATAAATTGAATGCAAATTGTGATTTTGTGGCAGAATAATGTGAATTTTACCATGATTGAAAAGTAATGATTATATGACAAGAAATTTTCTCTCTCCCTTTTTTTTGTGGCAAACCTCAATAATATTCTTGTTGCTCAATCACCTCAGAAGTTTAGTGAAATTTACTAAAATTCATGTGTTGCACTTGGTGTACTTGAGGGGTGCGTACTAGCTATAGGACCCTTGTCCATATTGTATTTTATTTTATGATCAAAATTATATTCACATGCCATTTTCCAAATTAAACCAATATGCTACATGGCTGTTATGCCAATATTGGTTAAGGCCGGGCTCCGCTCAGTGCTTACATGTATGTTCATTAAATATATTTGCATCCTTGTAAAATACATTTTAAATCCAGACATGGCACGACTTAGAACTATCCTGCTACACCCAAAAAAAATAATGTCCATGATATTCTCACAAACATGTAAGTTTACACCGATCTTGACTTCATATTTTCAGTGTGCAGCAGGATGAACACTCCTCCCGAAGTGATGAGTATGGGATCACCAGAGGAGTACCATAACCCTGAGCATGCCTTTGACCTCTCAAGTCAGCAGCAGGCATGGAAAGACGGGAGCGAATCCGCAGCCGTCCTGCAACCAAATGGAGGTTATGATGACAAGTTAGAAGTGAAAGAAGAAGAGGAAGATGAGGAGGAAACAGAAGAGAGGGGAAACGAGGAATATGAAAAATTGAACGAGGAAGAGGAGGAATTCAGCTCACCATCATCATCTCATTCATCTGGAGACGAGGCTGATGATGATGAAGAAGAAAATGAGGTTGATCATTTAGACAGAGAAGTAAGACTAGTATTAAAATTTTCAGGTTAAAGGTTAAGTCCACTCCAAAAATAATTTGCTTTTAATAGATGCAGAAAAAAAAGAGAAACAGAGCAAACAAAAATTGAGTAAAATCAGATGACTAATAAGGAAGTTATGAATTTTTTTTAAAGTATGAAAAACTATGGAACATAAAAAATCGCTACACAAATTGCCAATTTTGTTATCAGTTTGAGACATCATTGCCTCACTATTTATCAAGTGCTTTAAATATATTTTTATCCCCCAAAACTTGATTTCCCCATGCCCAGGTTATTTGATTTGTATCATATTGCGTGCATGACATTTCCCAAAAATTTTTATTAACTTTAAAAAATTGAAACTATTTTCTGAATATTGTATATTCATAATCATTGATTTTTATATAGATAGAGTATCAAAATTCACATTTTTCATGATTTAACTGAAAAAAATTACTCTATTTTAGTGCATCCACACAAAAACATATTAATTTCAATATAACTTGAATATTGAAATATATTTTGATTGGTTTGTCTGATTTTTCTGCTTCTATTAAAAGTAAGTTAATTTTGGAGTGAACGTGCCCTTTAATCTATTATCAACTGTTTCCTTCCTTTCATTTAGTGATGAACATAGATTGGTGTATGACATACTGTACATGTTGCTGGCAGATGATACATGGCCTATTTACAAGAGAGCTTGTCAATAGGCCATTTTCGTAATGTAACCAAATTTAATGCATAAGTCTTTGTGAAGTGCCTCAATAGCTAATACAAATTATTTAATTCACCTGATAAGAATAATAGTATTTCAATAGACAGAATCCGAACTGCATACAATAGTTGTTGCCAGGTAGGACGAACATTATGGCTTCAACGCCTTCAAGATTTATTTCTTTCTTTCCACTGACATGAAAACAATACATTCATGAACAGTAACAACAAGTTCATCATCAACAAGAATAAATACTAGAACAATAACAAGAAAGTTATAAAGACATTGAAAATGTGGAAAAGGGGTGGTCTGTAAAAAAAAGCACAGCTTGTTAAACACAGATCACCTGATAATAGAATAGTAAAGAATAGGGGAAGGTGGATAAATGTACAATACAGGGTGGGGGGAACAAACAATGCTAATCCAGTTACCTATACTGAATGTAAATAAATATCAGATCTATCACTAATTTTAAAAGGTGGCTATTATGAGTTAGAATGGCCATTTAACACTCAGTATCGTGAACTGAAATTACTGAACGCGTGTTCACAGAGGGAAAAAAAAAGAAATAACTTGAACATATACATTATGTATGCAGGAAATATCAGCCTGAAAATATTTCATATTTCATATATGGCTTGACCTACCTAGCAACACTTAATACATGCAGTTTGCAACTTTGCATTCTGACTATTGAAATACTATTATTCTTATCAGGTGAATTAAATAATTTGTATTGAGGCACTTCACAAAGACTTATGTATTAAATTTGGTTACATTACGAAAATGGCCTATTAAAGTAGTTTATTTGGAACAGATTTTGATTGAGAGGAAATTTATTTAATAACCACTTGCAGTTAGGACAACATTACAGTTACATGTAAGTGTATTTCACTGTAACTCGATCAAAAAAAAAGATGTTTCCTTTTTATTATTTAGTTGCTGTATTAGTAGGAAAGTATTCTTTCAAGTATTTCAGTTATAATCTGTTTTCTGTAATCTGTTAATTTCATTTTGTGAAAAGACTATAAAGCTATGAACAATCTGAAGAGTATTTATATCCGTCTGGTTTGGATTTTTTCCAGATTTTGACACGTGATCACACTCAGAGCAGAGGCGGCCATTCTTTTGAATCTGAGAGTGAAGAACAGCAATCACCAAGAGGACGACCAAACTTTGAACTGAGTGAACACATAGATGCTAGGAGTAGAGAGGATGATGAGGATGTGGGGATTCATGAAGACGGTCACACAACTCACAATGATGATGATGATCTTGAGGGCACTCCTAGAGAGATGACCCAAGGGGATGTTGAAGAGGAAGATGATGAATACGATGAAGGAGAGGATGAGGACGATGAGGAAGATAGAATAAAGGAGACGCAAAAGCTCGTCGCCAAGATCGAGCACGACATCCAGGGTCTGCGGTTCCAGGCCAAACAACGTGGTCACCTCTTGTCAGATCTCCACAGATATGGTGCACAAAACCAGCTGCGAAGAAAGGAACAGGAACGTTTGAAGCAGTCCTCCTCTCTAGAGCAAACAAGTGACCTCCACGCGGCAACACCACAACCAAAGCCTAGTGATGAAGGCAAGATAATAGAAAGGCCAGTGTCAATCAAACTGCGCCTTAGAACTCGGAGCACCTCCCCCAAGGCACAGCAGGAACGGTATGCCATGCCCCCTATTGTGAAGGCCAAACCAGGGAAAGTGAAGATGCGTGTTTTGAGGATTGGCAAGCAGCTTGGACGATGGGATGCATGGAAGGAGAGCTTAGGAGTCAAAGCAGACAGGGACCTAGCCAAGATCATGATGGACCAGTGAGTTTATTATCCAGTTTGTCTGTTTGGAACCAGAAGGGGGCTAGTTCTGTGTAAGAGTATACGATTTAATAACCCTCTTACTCCAAACAGATGAGTCGTATTTGTGAACGCCATAATTATACTGTTATCAGTCACTTTCTTAGTGTAGGGCTTGATACTAACAGGCAATTGGTTTACTTGGGTCCCCATATTGAACACTGGGCCCTTTAAGAGTTGCGTTTGATCAAAATCAATCGCAATTCCTCTAATCAATCGAAAGTTTGCAGTCTCCTATCTCTTATGTACATGGTTGCGATTGATATTAACTCTTTATAAGACAGGGTCTGGACTACCAAACTTTGATATTTTAAACACAGGTCCCATGCATACAGACTCTAAAACTCTCAATTAAGACCCCATAAGGAAAAAAGTTAGTTTTGCTTTTAGTTTTAATGCAAATGAATACTGTTTGATCAAAAGGTCAAATTGATTATACCTTTAATACCTTATACACAAGATATTGTGATAGACCAATGGTTTGTTTTTTTAATACATGAAAATATTGTACATGTATAGTTCTCATCAATCATATGATGTTACTTCCCCCTATTTCTGCTATCTTTCCAGCATGGACAGAACCTATTTCCAGCAGTTCGTTTCTCCAAAACGAGAGGTCAAAAAAGGTCAGAAACGCAAGAAGAAAGATAGCCACAAACATGAACGGAAGTCAAAGAAACCCAAGCAAGTGAAAATTGTTGATGAACCTGAAGAATGGGCAGATGGATATCTTGATGATGAACTGGATGAATTTGGTGATCCCGTTGAAGAGAAGGACGACTACGACTATGATCCATCTCATGAACATGAAGACTTTGGAGCATATAAGGTAGGTCTTGATGACAGTATGTAACATTTATGGTGATGTGAATCAAAATAAAGTATTGTGGGCAGCAAGATGACCCTATAATGCAGTCACCCAGTTAGAGGCGTCACTTGAGGGGCGGGAGGGGGTGACTTTATAGCTCCATTAAAATTTGTTTTACATCTAATTTGTACTTTTTACAGCCTGTTGTGAAAACTGTTAGATTTAAATCATATTTTCTTCCTACCTGTACATTTCCCCCAAAAAATGCATTTTACAAATTATAGGATGTTATATTAAATGAACTTGCATATGGCATGATCACAATTTTACCAGAATATATTTTTATCTAATGTGTTATAATACATTCCAACGCAGGATGTTAGTACTTTTTATAATTTTTTTTTTTTTTCATTACCACAATGTTATAAAAACTTTTTCGATGGATTTTTGACTAGCCTTGCTCAAGTATGTGCTTGTATAGCATATTCAAGGAATGAATCATCTACATTTTAGCACTAAATGCAGATGAACTGAAGAAATTTGTCTGGACAATTTCTGCAATGCATTCACAACTGCTGCATGCTACATTCCACTCCAATATATTCATTAAAGTTATTTTCAAACATGTTATTACATTCTTGTTTTTCTTTGATAGCCATCGAATCCAGTAAGAAACAAGAGGAAGTCTCAAAGACCTAGGAAGTTGATGGATGTGAACTCCAGCCCCAGACCATCCAAGACCACCAAGCTTTCACGTCAGCCGAAGAGATCACCCAAAGCTCAGAAGAATGGAGGGCAAGAAGATGGAGAAGCCCCCGTAGTACAGGAGAGGAGGAGGGGACGTAAACCTAAACCAAAGCCAATAGTCATCAAGACTGGCAAAAAAAATAAAGCTCCTAGGATACACCGAGGAGGAAGGTGAGTGTGATATCTTTCTGTCTTTGATTTGGATAGTGTAATTAGTGTTTCACATATTTAAAGACGTTCTAAAATTAAGCCAGCATACCATTTTTGTAATCAATTTATTGATAACATATCAACTTTTCTTATTCTTATTCTTATTGCATGTAGAAAACCAGGAGATACTATAAATTTGATATATGATTGTATAAAAGTTAGGCCTGAGTCATCACGGGTTTTACTGAACCCAGGTTTGAGTAGGAAAAACTGGGCAGGGACCGTACATGATAATAATTTAATAAGAATGTAAATATTTTAAATTACAAAACAAATGCAAAAGCAGGAATTTATGGGGACCTGTTAATGTGATGAAAACCCGATAACACATAATACTGTACATGTAGCTCGACGGTCGGGGACCCGTTTCGACTCAGGCCTAATAAAAGTGTAGTTTTGTCATTTTTTCAGATATTTTCTCACATCTCATACCATAACTAATTTTCTGATAGTGATTTTAATTTGATTGATGTGAAATTTTCTTTGTAATACAGTTTGTGGGAACATTTTTAGTCTGTTTTGGGAATGAAGGACTAGTTTTGATGACGGTTTGATTATATTGATGCAATCGAAAAATAAACCTCACAATAGTCATATTCGCAGGATGTGGTGATTGCATGGAATTTCTTAAGAAAGGCATTTTCACTGCTCTTTTTCTTTCTCCTTTTATGTTTCAGGAGACCATCTCTGATGAGTACTTTAAAAAACCTTGACTGGAATGCTCTTCCAAGACGCTATGAATGCAAGATCTGTTGCCTACGCTTTGATGGAATCACTGCCTTCAAGTCCCACCTTGAATCAACACATACTTCTGAATATATGAAACCCAAGGAACCGGACAATCATAATCCTGCTGGAGAGGAGAATTCAAATGATGGGCAGGAGGCAGGGAAACACTTTCATGGTTCAGAGAAGCAGTACCAGGACTCTGAGAAGCAATACGAAGACCTTGGCCATCTGCCTGACCAACATTCATCTATGCAGGAGAGTGAACAGCGCAGGATGGTAGAGAGTGAGATGTATCGGACAATGGCTTATGGTCCGGATATGATGGACGCAAGACGCTTTGAGATGATGCCACCCTTTAAGAGGCATCTTCATGAGAGCTATACAAATGAGTGGGGTAAAATGCAAGGAAACATGTACAGTAGACCTTTGGCCTCAGGTCAGATGATGCATGGGGAGCAGTCCTGGGGACATAATCGGGGCTATGATGCCATCCCTACGTACCGAAAGCATTATGAGGATGGGCGCGAGTGGGGTAAGAGTGGGGGACAGTACCCACCTGTTATTACATCGCTTGGACAGAACATGCAAATAGGTATTGATGGAGGAGGAGGAGGAAGTGGTCATAGACAGGAGCAGCATGGGGAAGGTTACAACATGCCAGGGAGCAATGTGATGGGGATGGACCAAGCCCCCTCTCAAGATAACACCTATGTTGATATGAGCATGAGACACAGTGAGGAGAATTCAAACCAGGATCATGAGGGTGTGTCACAGGAAAGGATGGCGAAGGGTGAGGAAGGAGAGAATGAACAAAGAGAAGAAGGTGAACCTCAACCTGAGACTGATACAAGGTCAAATGAAGGCAGCAAAGAGGCTGAAGATGAGACCAATGAGCAAGAAGGTGATGAAGAACAGAAGAGGGATGAAGATAAGACTGGAAAGAAAAAGAAGAGAAAGAAAACAAAACCTTCTAAGGAGTGGGATGAAATAGACAGGTGGGCCGTCACATTCGTTCACTGTCCGCAGTGTGATGACTACATTCGCTTTCGGCCTGGTCAGAAGAACTTCCATTTTGCTGTGCATGCAGAACGTCGTCTATGCCAAGAATGTGGCAAGATGTTTACCAAAGAGGCTTTCAGGGCTCATGTCAGAGTTCACCAGGCTAAGAGAATGGGAGAGGTCCTCAAGCACATCTGTGAAGTCTGTGGCAAAGGCTACCGCTTCAAGTGCAGCTTGAACTCTCACATGCGCTGCCACACAGGAGTCCGTGACTTTGACTGTAAGATATGTGGTAAGAAATTCCTCTCGGCCCATGGGCTGGAGAAACATGAACTGGTCCATCGTAAAGTGAAGCCGCACGTGTGCCCTGATTGTGGGCGTGGCTTCACCCAGTTCCATAACATGCTTGCCCATCGCAGGCAGCACACAGGTGAGAAACCTTACCGCTGTAACTTCTGCGATCGTTCTTTCACCCACAATGTCAGCCTGAAGAATCACAAGAAGAAGGAGCATGGGGTTGACCTATGGGCGGGGTCCGGTGGTAAACCCCCATCCTCAAGTCGTCAGCGGTCCAAGTCGACAAGAAGTGCCCCTGTTGTTCCTGTCAGTCCTCCTGTACCCCAGCAGCCACCTGCACAGCCAAAGCCATCAGTGCCAAGTGAAAGAGAGTTAATGCATACATTAGATCCTGCTCAGCTATATAACATGATGCCCACTCTGGATTATGGGCATTACTAATGTATCTTTACTAGCCAATTTTTTTATATCTATTTATTATGACGATTTCTTATGTTCATGCATATTCATAATGTCTTCTATTAATGTCCTTGTGTAGCATTGTCTGTAGCTAATGCAAACAAAATCTGCTCCATTTTTTTAAAACATTGACTTGAGGCTTTTCAATCATCATCTTTCGCTCTTAAATTGAATGCAATTTTTTAACATTGACTTGAATCATCACCTTACAATCATAAATGTAATGCACAGTGCTTCTAAAAGTCACGGGGCTAAAAGATAACGATGGCATTTAAAAGGTTTTTTTTTGCATGGTGATAAATCTCAAAGTCAATATATGTTTCAAATGTTATGTTTGGTACTAGCACTTATGTTTAATTCATATTTAATTCATGCTGAACTCTTGCCTGTACATATTATTAGAACACATCAAGTGATCTTCAGAACCTTTTGGAGTACATGTACTGTACATGTATTGTATGTACATAACGGTGAAAAATAGTGTAATTCATGTTATATGTACTGATATGCATCTTGGTGTATGTGATGTGAACTTGGTTATATACAACTTACTCAAAGAAACGAGCATCAAATTGGAAACATTTTGTCCCATTTTACAAAACATCTCGCTGCATAATGATATTGCATGCTACAAATTTTTGAGATGCAATTGCGATCTCTCAGTTAGGTTTTTTGTTTTTTTTGTTTTTTTTCCACACATGAAAATTGCTTTGGAGTATCCGCTGTGATATTGGCTGTATTCATACACACATAGTAATCTTGCATTTTGAAGAAAAAACAACACTTAAATGGTTCAGGTGTATTAAAAAGGATGATGTACATGTACATGTATACCGATACTCCCACTGGAGCCTTGTGGTAACACATTGCTAAATGTATGTCAAGATTCTTCAATATTTGAGGTAAAGCTATCACGCAGTATGTCCCTTTAAGACTGTCATGTCAGTTAGCGTGAGCTCTACATTGTGCAGTTTATTAGCTCCGCCTGCTCTTTCATATCCCCTTTCACATGCTTTCCAAAACTGATACACTATACAAATATTATATGTATATATAACATGTATGGTGCTTAAAATATTGGTTGGATATGTACATTGTATGACTATATGGCTGTTAAGACTCATACATGAGTACATGTAAGTCGTGTAGCCATACAAATTTGGGTATGGAACCTCTATATGCCTGGTGTGTGAATAGGACTGAGCATTTACGCATGTGTGCACTTATCAAATATTTTAAAGTGTATGTCTTACACGTCTAGTGCGCATGTTTCTCATGCAGATATCACCCCCCCCCCAAAAAAAAAAAATATACATGCTGATTTTCATTATGTACATTGCGTGCACTATGAATGAATTAAAACACACACAAAAGTATTCCGCAAACCAAGCATTATCAAACAGAATTTCAGCTTGATTATTCATAAACGATAAAGTGCAAGTACAAACACATACATCTTAGGGTATTTGTATAAGAGCAGATTCATGAATGATTATGTAATCTTGTTATTGATCAAATTGTGTCTTAAATTGGAATTGTAAATCAGCTTCACATTGATATGTATGGTGGTAACATGGTGCTAACTTTTTGTTTTCATTATTTTCCTTTCATTCGCAATTCCATAACTTTAGTATTTCGTGATGTTCTAGCCTTGTTTGGAATAAAATATTCTTTCAAATAATTGTAGCCTTAGAACAATAAAGCAATACATGCTTCTGTACGTATTTTACTATTATATTATGTAGGTGATCATTTTGGAACGTGATCATTGCATTATGGAGTTTGATTTTGAATACTCTGTGATGATGAGATAGATGATGAAAGGGGAATTCCACCCTGGTATAAAGTTGTTTATTAGAAGTAGAAAATTTGTAGAAACCTGTCGGTGAAAGTTTGAGCAAAATCGGATTAAAATTTTATTAATACCAGCTAATAATTAGGGTGGACTTCCCCCTTTAAACAGTAAAGTGCATTTCTTTTCCCACCATTAGAATTAATAGGAACAAAATCATCAATTACCTAACTTTGTTTTACAAATCAATAGAATCTTTGTTTGCCGGTTTGACACCTGAGGCTGGTTTCTAGAAACCATCAATCATGTCAGTCTATACCTATTAAAGTTAGTGGTCATTCCATTGAAACATGCATTAATGCTGTTAAACGCATGTATCTCAACTTATGATGGTTTTGAGAAACTGGCCCTTGGTTTGATAGGAAAGTGTAAGCACTTTACTGAAATTTGATTAGATTCAGAGAATATTTTTACTGTGAAAACTTATATAACTTCCAGCCAAGGGGAAAAGGTCAACGTCACGCAAAATGATTTATTAATTATTTAAAACCTTTATTAAGAATATTGGGGAAATGAAAGAGTCAGTTCTGAATGTACTATAGACGCTTAAGGTGGTTTAATCATGACGTGATCTAGCTTATGTGTTTGCCTTCATATGCCTCTATCATTATTGTTAAATACATGTATGTTTTTAGCATGTTGCATTTGAGTTTGAAAGTTTTACGTTAATTTATTATACATTGAGGTACATCCTTATTTTTGTTTTTAACAGGAATGGAGAAGTAGAAAATGTAGCAAATCATTTATAAATAATAAGTATACAAATACAATCATGATATTCAATTCATATGTTACTGGATAAAGAATGGTTCAGTTGTCCCTTTGACTTTGATATATAATTTGGAGAATAATATGAATCATGTAGATTGGTTTTTATAGGCCCAACCTAGTAGCTTCTGCAGGCAGTAGTTTCAATATTCAATGCTTGGTCATCCAATTTGTAGCATATTGATTATCCTCATTCTATTGATATATTACTTTTGACTACCGGTATATAGGTTTGCAATTAATTTTGTATGTGAGAATATCCCTGTGATTCAAATATTATCAAGAAACATGCATCTATCTACTCACGTGTACTCATGTTTTTCATCCAGATATATCAAAAAATCATTTACTTAAGGCTCGTTCAGATACGGTGCAGTAAACCGTCGCAAAAAAAGCCGCCACATTTTTTAAATGTGTAAATGAATGGCAACTGCATGCAATGAAGGACTTGTGCGTATTCACTGAGCTCTGTGTTATAAGATACAGAAATATGAAGCTTATTACACTTTACATCATCATAGAAAACTGTCTTGGTTTTGCTGCATCATATCTGAACGGGCCTAAATTCTAATATACATATCATGTATTCTGTTACTTGCATGAGCATGGTGCATATAGTATTAACAAGTTATAAAAAAATAAAAAAAAAAAAAATCATACACTTCGTACATGTACTCTTGCAATTTTATTGTACTTTCAAAGGATGTACTGGTCAAACTCTACAATATGTGCGATACATTTATAAAACAACTGTATATTTGAATGCAACACATTTATGAATGTTTGGATCGCATGTTCATGCATATTACACTGTAATACTAACAGACATATTCATGTTGACTCTGTTGTATAGATAAAGAAACAAAGATCAAGCATATAATGCCTGTACAAATCTGTAAATGAAATCAACTCTATCTTGCTTTTGACGAATACTACTCATGATATATGAACAAATATATTTGAGCAATGTTTCCATGTAAATTGATCATTCAAATCTCAATAGACGAATGCTTCACGAAGACTAACTTGTTATCCATCTATATAAATGTGGGAGGCACATGTATACTTGTCGTACTACTACCACCATAATCATGCCTGTATATGCATACATCTTTGAGATGTATGCATGAATGAATGAATGGAAAGATGTACATAACTTCATTACACTTTTGTTTACATGGATTTCATGTGAGAAACCCACATGCAGTTTCCTTCTGTCACCTACATGTATGTTACTTGATTGTACTTTCGTACTTGGTAAAATATGGACAATTTGCTTGCAGCCATTGCAGTACCGGTAAATTTGTAATTATCTTGGAACATGTTAGTTTTTGATTAATCTAAACACCCCTCCCCCTTCTCCCCTCCCCTCTCCCTGCCCCTCCCCCAAATGATGAAATCTATGAAAGTCCCATCTTTTTAGGCTTATAAAGAACAAACCATTTAATGAAGTTGAAGTTTATTTTTACACATTTACATTTACAAAAAAAATCAGATTCATACAAACTGACTGCTTTGAGAGGCAGGGTTCAAACTTTAGCCCAAGGTCATCTTGACACTACTGTGCCGTGAGACAAAATCGAGGGGCATATAGTGCTGTCTTGAGATCACCAAGGAGCTATGGTTTTAACCATGACCCGACAATTCAGCGGTCAATATTTGTTTTATATACCTATAATCAAGTGTCTGTTCTTTAAAAAAATTGATATTTTTGACAAAATATCCCATTAAAAATGTACTTGAAAATGTGGGGAATTTTATAATCTATAAGAAGTGCATGTATCCACTTCCTGCATCCATTATTTATTTCATGCGCATCTATTACGTCCTTGTATCGTTTGCACAAGTAGAACTATGCCTGGTCAATATACTGGGCATTAGTGAATAATCTGCCTGTGGTTTTGACCAATCAGTGGCCTAGAATCTTGACATGCGTTATATAATACTAGCTATATTCACCACTCATATTGGGTAAATTCACTCTAAGACAAAACAAAATCATGTTCTTAATTGTAAATTTAGCTGAAGCAAACTTCTTCAATTCAATAGCAATGTTTTCTATATGACAGAAAGATGTAAATGTTTCAAAGCTATAACTCTGAAATATTCTTTGATGCAAGATATGTCTGTAGGTGATGTTCTAGGGCAGTGTGAAAATACATGTATGCACAAACTTACACCACTGCCTTCAAAATGTCCCACAGTCGCATAATTATAGTACCTGTGAATGTTTCTAATTGACTAATGAGCTAGTATGCCATGATTTGTTCTGAAACTTGATTCAGATAAATGTAATAAAAGCAAAGTTAGTGAATATTAAACAGAGATTGTTCATAGTAACAACACTTTCTAAGAATATGCCTGCCATCAAAGAATGTAATTTTTGTTAAATTTAGACTTCAATATAAATTCAAATATTGTCTGTTCTTGCCTAATACGCACATATTTTTGTTACCACCCAATGTCATATGTTAAATAATGTTTAATGTGATCAATTGATTTGATCACCTTGCTTGTTTGTATTGAATTGTGTAATGGAATGGTTTTCATAGTAGTGATTAAAATAGGTTAGTCAGTGTACCTAGTGTAACCTGACAACGTAACAGCTCCAATTTTATATTCATAAAAAATGCAAAGTCCTTCCAATAAACTTATTTAATTTCTGCATCAGAATGGTACGTTTGTGATGTTGTTTTTATTATTGAGGGGATGTTAATGATGGTGTTTTAACATATGCTCCGGCGACAATTACTCTGGGCTATAATTCATCACAGATGCAAGGTTAGGGTTGCAAATGGGTGTTAGGTTAGGCTTAGGTTTAGAGTATTAAGTGCAGGGTTAGTAATGATTTGTTTTTGGGGGTTAGTGTGTAATATTCATAGTGGAGCCGTTGTCACCTGAGCATGTGTTGTATATTTGTTTAATGACAAAGTAGTAAAGTAAAAGCTGTACGTTGTGTGATTTGTCATTCTTTTATTTTCCGCTTGCTACCTCCATGGTACAAAGTACTATGGTTCAACAATTTCTAATCATTTTCTTAGGCATTTTGGACAGTTTCCTTTACTATCAATATGTCTTCACACCTTGACCCTTCCCTCCTATCTCATCTATCTCTAGCTCTCACTACATGCATACCATTCTCGTTCTTTCTTTCTCTTTCTTTTTTTCTCTCTCTCTCTCTCCATTTAATTTCTTTACCCATATATTTCTCCTCTATAGACATTTTGTTTAAATGTGATTTTCTATCAATTCCAAAATCTTTATCTTGCTTATATCTAGGCATTTTTTTGGTCTACAGATACTCTTCCTTGATTTTCTCCTCCCTCACATACATCTCTTCTCCTCTCACTTATCCCACCCCCTCTCTCTCTCTCTCTCTTCGTCTATATACTATACAAAAACAAAAAATAAAACTGAATGATGTAGTCTCTTATGTTATTTGAGCTCCTTTAAGTTTTATCTAGTTTCCACTGAACATAAATGTTAAGGTCACCAAGAACATCATTATGACCAAGGTTATCCTGCTCTTACTCTTCTCAACACACCCTGTTCAACAAGTCTTTAACCTGTCACTAAAGCCAACAAGAAACACTCAAAAACACAAGTATCCAAGCGTAGTTCAAGAGAGTTATCAGAACAACATTCTGTCTCGTTTATTAGTAACAATCATAAATCTTTTAAAGGCAAGATGGCAAAAATTGAAACAGAAGACAACATAATACTCATTTTTGTTTGTTTACCATCATGAATATCTTTCCAATAACCCATGGACTTTGATGTTGTAAGGAATCATTTTCTTGTCGTCCTGCAAATGTCTTTTCATGGTGCCTAGATGTTTGATCTATTGTTCTGAATTCTTGCCTTCATGTTATGTACATTTTATCTTAAACTTCTAGAACTCAAAATACAATCAACCTCCTTCATGATATCCGAGCTAGAAAAATACCATTTGAAAGAAACCAGTGACAATCAAGGGTTACATTACATCACGAATATTAAAAGCTGAAGTGGACCCATCTACTCAAATTCATGTCTGCACTTCCACATCTTTCTGATAACAATTGATGATACAAGACAAATGACACCTGTTCATGAGGACTTTCAACATCTCTTTATCTTCTCCGCACACCCACCTTTCCACGGAACAAAGGTTGCTGATGGATTAAGGCTTCTCAAATGAGCATGAAATGTGGAGTACTTCAAAATGTGATAAACTGTAATTGAGGCAGTGATCAGAGACGTCACATATTTTCCAACATACGTACTCACCAATATGGGGGCATATCATAAACCTATATGAATCAAACCCTATTATTAAAGTTACAATAACGTGCTGCAGTTAGGAAGGTGGGTGCAATGATACTGTCGCAAAATAATACTGGTTATGTGAATATTTATGTTAAATAGATAATCTCTCCTCTGTTTTTTCCCCTTAGGATTACATATGCATGTACATGATGATAAAAATGGGGAGTTTTCAAATGTAATCAGATTCATAGACTTTTCTCCCCTGAGTGAGTGATGAGGTATTTATGAAACCTGCTAGGCTGATGTGTACATTAGCTGTTGCCATGTTAAGGTATTCATCATGTCAGCAAGTCATCTACAGCAACATTTCTGAAAGTAGTCTCAATAAATTTAATATTTATAAACTGATTAACAGTCAAAATAATAAGAGTTACATTCTTGCAATGAAGATTTTAATAAAATTATATGGTTCTTTCTAATTCACTTCAGTGCTCATTACCATCAGAATGAAAGTGTGTTTTTTTTCCCTCCACACATATTCTGAGAGCTAGAAAGTATTAATTTGAATAATTTTGTTAAACATTCTGCTCATCAAGAAATATGTGCTCCGTCGGCACTGATGGGCAAACACAATATGGATAGACGACATTCATAACTAAAGGTACACCCGAATATGACCAAAGTTTACAAGCTATAAAGGGTTTCAGGCTATTTCAGTCTTGCCAGTTGTGAAGTTGACTTTGATTTCTTAGCTCCAGAGAATCTTTATGGCAGAGGCCCTTCACATCTTTCATCTCTTGCATTACCACTATACTTTACCACCATCAATAAACTGAAGCTCCATTCCTATATTCAACAATACCGATACTCGCTGGCACAGTTCACATTGACTAGTCACAGCGAGCCAAGTATGACAACATACACATATTCATAACAGTCTATTACTCTCCAACTTCACATCATTATATACATAATACTCAGCTTGAAATACTCTACTGCTTGTCTGCAACGTTTAGTAGTCGATTTAAACTGTCCATCGTCTTTAGACTTTAGCATCATCATTTTCAATCGCAAATTTAATTTTGATTGTGATGCAATTGCCCTCCATGTTTCAATATAATAAAATGACGGAGTATATCTTTCTTTCTTTTTCATTATCAGAAGAAAGACAGATAAAGATACATGTGGTGTGCATGTGGAGAGAAAGAGAGAGAGAGAGAGAGAGAGAGAGAGAGAGAGAGAGGAGGGTCAAATACTGTATAAAGAGACGGAACAAAAACATTGTAATCCTTAAACTGAACTTTAACTCATTTCAATAACAAAAAATTGGGACAGTTCAACGCACACAGAACTGTGGAGACATAAGAAGAAACAAATTGCTTTATACACAACTCCCACAACATAAATATCCAATAAATAGAAAAGAGAGCTTATTTCCTGCACAAAATATTTCAGAAAATAGGTACAGTGCACATTCAATGCAAGTTACAAGTTATAAATAAACATTATTTCTGTGATAAATTGCCAGTAGTGCATTTCAAGTTTAATTACCAAGTAATTCTAAAACATAACGACCTTCATCTTTATCAAAAAGAGTAAGAATGTATTAGGGAGTGGTGGATAGAGGATAGAGATGGGATTCGAGCACCAAATTGTGTGGAAGATTATCCAGAAATAATTAAAGTATTTAATTTCTATATATTTGCCATGATACCCATTTGTTTTAGTGTATCAATAACAACTTCTAGCTTACATCTCGCATGTACGCCTTATATATCCTTTAAATTGATTATTATAATGGCGTATTATAGTAAGTATCCAAATTCATCAATCCTGATTCAAGGCATGGCAAAAATACTGCACATATAATATTTTCCATAGAATGCCCAAATTCAAGGCCCTAGTTGAAACCAACAGGGTTGTGTAACAATGCAGGGCAAATTTATTCCTAAAACAAAGATGTGTTCTAGCAATACCCTATCAAAATGTGTAGCTTTTATATCACAGGATTCTTGTTACGAGAATACATACGGGGTACATGTAAGTAACTCTTTGGAAAGCCAAGCAGATCCTATCAAGTATTCAAATACTTAGTTTGCATACAAAGTAAAAGTTTGTCTGTTTAGTGCCATACATGTGTAAACTCCTCATTTTTCACAGGGTTAAACCATTCTGGCCCCCACCCTTACATGATTTGTATGGCATAAGTGCAAAATAAATTCAAATCAATGTGAAATGGGAACTTCAAAACATAGATAGTTCATCAAATGATTCGAACACTGAAGTTTTTATAATAATGGCATCTATGGAGACAGTTCAGTATATATTTACGCAAAACTTCTTTCTCTGGAAGTGCATAAATAACCAAGAGAAGATTATTCATTTTGCAAGAATAGGAGATCTGCCGATTGAGACAAATTGAGGTTGCACGATCCATCTGTACATATCCCAATCATTTCAACCAGATGCATACAAGATATTTCCATTCAGTAAACTAAAATTCACTGCATTCAAAATTCATAGGTCTGTTTAACTAATTTTGCATTGATTCAAATTTGAAAAGCACCAAATGTTTACAATGTGCACTGTACAACTTTGATTCCTTTCAACAATATTTCCACTTCCAAATGTACATACATACATACATACATACATACAGTGTATTTATTAATCACAATGACTACATGATCTTATCACCTGCATCATGGACAACTCCTAAACAAAGCAATCTGACAAGAAACAATCATGGTCTTGAGACATACTCAATACAACCAACCTCCAATATGACACTTACTTCAAACCAATAAAACATGACATATGTCATCAGGGAAAGATTCAAGAATCAAAATGTAAAGCTGAATGATAATTACGTAATAATCATAATAACCTACAATTCTTGTGTAGTGCATATCTCATGACAGTCCTATGTGCATGATGAAACATTGGAAATTATCGCTTCAGGTTCAGCTCCAGCTCTGGCAACAGTTATCAATACACAGTGCATTCTGATGAAATCTCCTTCCAGGTACCCATTTACCTCACCTGGACTGTGTGCGGTAACCATGAATTAATATCTTGTCAAGGACGTTCATGAGGTTGCAGGGACCTTGAGATCCAAAGTCAGGGTCTTGTCCACTAGACCACATTAACTCTACAGTGTTAGAGAGCGCCCTCCCTGTTTATCATTGGTGGTTTAGCATTGCTGACAGTTACATGTAGCATAGGTATCAAGCTTTATCTCCATGAGAAATGGTGGAAAGGCTACCAATACCTCTATCTCTGATATTCCACATTTCTTTAAATGCATGTTTTTTTTGTTTTTTTGTAAATTTCATCCCACATCTAGTCCTCATAATATTATGTATTGTGTGTTGTGTTAAGACAACAATCAATGGAATTAAGGCCTGATGTATTACCATCTGATGATGAAAACAATTTTCATGAATAACGCTTTATAATTGGACATTTTCACAAGAGCATGAACATACTGGGACAAAGAAAGCACCCTCTGAAAGTCCAATGAGAGGAACAAATAATACTGCTCAGCAACAAGTTACATATCTTGCCATAATTTAAAACAATAAGCTTTACAAAAGCATTAATAACATGGTATCTGTCCACAATTGATGATATATGGAACATAAATATATTGAGTATGAATGTACTTCTAAATCATTCATGAGAAAATGTTCTGTTTTTTTGTTTTGTTGAAAAAAAAGCCTTTGTCAAGACTGAACACCTGACATGATCATGTGACCAAAAATGTTGGTGATGTGACAAACCTGATTTGACAAACATTCAATTTGACAACACCTGACCATATGACAATCTGATCATACATTACAACTTGATCACATGACAAATACTAAAACCATGTGACATCTACCAATCATGTGACAATACTTGATCATGTGAAACTCTGCATACGCAATCTCTTTGGTATATCTGTGTGATTTTTCTTAAGATACACTTTGTACATTACAGTGATTTTTTAAAAATTATTTACAAAA
This sequence comes from Mesocentrotus franciscanus, assembly GCA_037976565.1. Classification (NCBI taxonomy): domain Eukaryota; kingdom Metazoa; phylum Echinodermata; class Echinoidea; order Camarodonta; family Strongylocentrotidae; genus Mesocentrotus; species Mesocentrotus franciscanus. Next base: position 40,272,228 of record CP137668.1, on the reverse strand, counting down.
TATTTTATCAGGTAAGGTCATGGTTCAAATAAACCACACCCTATAAGGCATTCATTCATTCATCTCATCTTCATCAATTTATCAAATCATCAACAAGTCAAACTTTGAAGAAAAATATTACATAATTTACAAAATTCACCTCCTTTTCTCCTGCATTTCTTTTCAGTTGACTTGCTAGATCAATCAAAGGCTTTTTTCTTTGGATTTGAGATTCATCCTGAAATTTTAAGTACACACATCTAACTGTTTTATTTACTTTTGTAAAGCCACATGATTGTATCCCTTGGAATTCATAAATTTACTTTTTGGATACCGTTATTGAATCACTAAATCTTTTTTTAAGGCTCCTATACTTCTGCTGGGTCACCAACCACCGATCAAACCCTTTTTTAAAATTCTTCTTACCACTTCTCATACTACTATACTGTAGCTATGAAATCATATACTGTAAGAGGGTTTACACTTCTATGTCACATACAAGTAAAGATCATCAAAGACACTAATCTCATGGATTTATACAATCATGATCAAAGTGGCTCAAGAGTTACTACTTTCCTTTTCAAACTGTGTTTTCTCTTTTTCCTAGAATTTTGTAGCATAATTGAAAGCCAGGCTGTAACAACATGCATGTATGTATGAATAAATATATGAATGATTAACCAGAACAGTTGTTCCAGTATCTGGGGAAAAAAATGGGAATAGTCTTTAAAGGTTTATTCCAGTAAATATAGATGTTCTTGATGAGAAGATAATAGATCTCATACTGTCAATGTCACAAGGATTGAAAACAAATCCATATTATGAAGATGAGTTTGCCAAAATAAGCAACCATGTAATTATTGTAACACTCTACATTTCTCTAACAAGGGGGAAAATACAGTGTGATGCAGCCCACGGTATAGCATAAAATGCATCAATTAGTGGAATATCCACTTTCCTAACAAAACAATTATGCATAATTGATTGATATGGAGAGGACCATTTCAATTCTTAATAGACATTAAAAAAATGAAGAAAAAATATCTAAATAATCTCAGTAGAAAGAGAATGAGAAGCATGATTGAATGAATGCCAATACCTGGCTATGCTCCCAAGGTGTGGCTATGTTACACGTCTGCTAACCCAGGGAGGATTATTACGGAGCAATCAAATTAAAGCAATTTTACAAAAAAAGTCTCTTAGTTTGCCATACCAAGGAGGTATGTTGTTATTTAGTTTCTACTGCTCCTGGTCTACTGCCATCATTCTGCATCAGGGCAATCCTGATGAGAAACTCGGTTGCGGTGCTCATCGACTTGATCTCCCCTTGTCCTCCTTCTCCTGTGCTCTCTTCGTCCACCCTTTCATCAGTTTTTTCCAACCCTACGACTGAACTTGATTTACCAGGCTCTCTAAGACCCAAGGTTACTTGATCGTTGCTAGGGGATTCATATGCTGTGTTTGGTTCTACTTGGACTGGGTTGTGCGTTGCTGATATTACGCTATTACTTCTACTACTACACCTACCTCTATTATCTACTGAGCTGGTGGTACCTTTCTGTTCTAATATTTGAGAAATGCTATGAGAAATGACAAAAGGTTTTGGAGGCTCTTTTTTAGGAGCTGGAATACTCTCTGACAGCATGCTCTTGGGACTGGCTGTACGTTCCTTCCTGGGGCGAGGAATTTCTTTGGTTTCCATGACAACATCAACCTCTTCATCCTCATCCTGAATGTTCTCCACAAGGGACCTCATTGTTCGCATTCCCACATCCCCAGACATCTGAACCACATTCTCAGCAACAGAACCCTTCATCTTAACAGCTTCTGCAGGCCATTGGGTGACCTCTTGATCAGGTGAGTGTACTAAAGTCTCTGTGTCTTTCTTGGTAACAGGCAGACACTCATTTCCTCTGCTGTCAGAGGTATCCACTTTCTGACCTATCTCCTTGAGCCCCTTTTGTCCTGGAACACTAGAAACAGTCTCATCTTCATTCAACTTGATTCCTTTCTCAGACATTCTTGTCAATCTACTGTTTTTCTTCCGATTTCTCCTCTTTACTTTTTTCCTTTGCTCATGATCTATGGACAGATCCTCGTCATCAGATTCGTCATCGTTACCATCTCTTTCCTTTGAAAGTTTGGTCTTGACATCAATGGCCTTCTCGGAGACTGCAGATTCCCGGCGTTTCTGTTGACCAGCTGGTATGACTGATACAGGGTCTGCACAGTTCTCATCACGTTTCTCATTGCTCTTGGCCATTTTCTTGAGAGTCTCTGCAGCAGATAGAGCAAGGTCTGCCTCATCCTCCATTCCTTCTTTCTCACCATCGTCAGAGACTACTAGTAATTCTTCATCACCTTCAACATCTTTAGCACTTCTATTATATTCTTCCACTACATTGTCACTCCTGCTATTCAAGATGTCCTTGATTGTCATAGGTCCTTTCCGTTTAGACTGTCCAATGGCCGTCGGGTCATTCTCTTCTCCTTCTTGGTCTGCTAATCGTTTTGCAACCATTTCTTTAATCACCTGTCCAATTGGTTTTGGATTCTCCTTGTGCCAGACACTTCGCACCAAAGTTGCAATTGCTTCAGAAGCTGCAGCATTCCTGACATGTTCACTCCCATCAGTACTGCAATTGATAGTTAACTTGAATTTGTCTCTTTTATTTTTACTGACTCTCTCAAGGAGCTTCTTGGCTGCCATAATCTCCTCTTTTCTTGCTGCATTGAGCTCAGATGATGTCCTTGAAGCTCGCTTACGTTTACCACGTTGCTGTGTCTTGCCATAGCGGTCGCATCTTGAGATTGTGCGAGCGATGAGGTCCTTGAAGGTGACAGCATAGTAGTCGCTTTCATCCTCACTATCAGACCTTGAGGGTGTCTCAGACTTCACCTGATGCAGCCTCTGGACAATGGACTCTATTCCACCCATGTTGGCCCCAGGCTTAGGAGAGTTCAATGCATTCTCCAGCTCTTCCCTGCCTTGCCCACCCTGCGGCAAGGTGTTCATTGGAGACCCTGAACAACTGTCAAAGTCTGACACAGAATCATTTGAGGATACTTTGTTATTGTTCAAGCTAGGCTGTGGGGATACACACTGTTGACTTCCATCAGAGAGATCTGAACTGTCATACACACCTACATATCCAGTACATCTTTCTCTTCTCAAGGTGGATTGATAATTTGGATGAGAAGGATCCCTATCATTAGTTGAAGACAAATTTCTCTGACCTACATGCTCATGACCAAGTCCTTCCATAAATAAGTCCTTTGTAGGTCGAACTGATAAGTCCATTGCCTCTTCTCCACAGGCTCCATGAAAGGCTTCAGAGGAGCGCTGAGACTGACTGCGAGGTGTCACAATCACATCCTGGCGCTGGATGATGGCATCCTGCTTTCGCCCATCCTTTTGGTCAGTGGATATTGGCACACATGCCACTTGGCTGGCTCCGGTCACAACAGGTTCATCTGCTGAGGACTTTCCTGAGGAAGCCTGCTTGGAGGTTTCAGAGTCACTTCTTCCCTCGCTCTCACTTGCTGTCTTTGCTACCTTGATGGCTGTATCATGGTGCTCAACCTAGAATGTAAAAAAAGGCAATATGCTATTATTTACAATAACCTCAATACTATACATATATTTATGCTGAGTAAATTTGCATATATCTTAATAAACAGGAAACCTAACAGAAAAATCAGGCTCAATGATGTCTGGGTAGTATAATGTACATTCTTATTTGATAATGAATCTCATATTGTTCTTGCTGGTATTCAATTACCATATCCTCAGTGCATACTGGTTTTATTTTATCTTGTGTACATACTTGGAACATTAAACCACTGATATATTTGCTAAGCTTGCAAACCATTTTCAATTCCAATTAACCAATTAATCAATTCCTATTAAACCTCACTTTGCCTTTGTCATCAAACATTTCTAATGGAAAATATGTCTAGATTGTTTGCATACAAGTTCATTTTCATAGGGACATTTATCATAACAACCATGCTTGAAATAGCAAAAAATATTAAAAATAATAAAAATCAAATAATACATTAAGAATGCTTTGCTTATACCCTCAGATACTTCTGAGTATAAACTAAAAACGAAAACACAGCAACATCACCGTGTGAATTAAAATTGGAGCACTTACCGCAGGTTTGCGCTTCCTCCTTTCAAGCTTGTGCTTGTACTCTGCAAAATCTGATGAGTGTGTTGAGGTTTCAACAGAGGCAGGAGTTCCATGCTCCGGTTTCTTCTCAGAGCCAGTGATAGGTTCTGTGGCAGCGGTGGGATTTGAGGCAGGTGTCTTTGGAGATGGTGAGTGAACTCCGTGGATGAGATGTGAGGGTGAGGAGGATCCCTTTCCTGATACTCCAGAGTCTGAGGGGATGGGCGATGGAGTTCCCTCCCTCGAGTTCTGTTGCCCCATTTCTCTCAGTCTGTCTTCAAGAAGTCTGCCACAAAGAACAATGCAAGAGAATACGTATGTTATGATTTAACCCTGAAAATTAGTCCAAGTTTAATAGAGGTTCAAACATAAAACTGATTACAGAACTTGACTACTAACCAACTTCAAAGATTAGTCAACTCATAAAGTGTTAAAGAGTGTAGATCTTCACTCATGTGAGAGTGAAATATGATGGATACTGATGAGTATACATGCCTTTCAGTGATTACAAAGTAGAAGTATGTTAACTCTCACTTTCTGACCTTCCTCCAACATCAGCCTTTTATTATTTATCAAATGGGGATATCTCGTGAAGGTGTTATAATATGTAAATGAGGGTTCTAAAAGCTTATATGAATGATCAAATAGTTAGATTGGAAACTGATAAGAAGGGTGTTATCTCTCTAGAAACACTTTCAGTAGCTTCCCGTTGAGGAGGCCTTGCATTTGATTGAATGCTATGTAAAATAAAAACAACATCGTTCTATCAAGTGCACATCAACTATTCTAGAAGGAATAAGGTGTTCTTTTTGCCTGGGAAATCTAGATCAGAACCAGAAGAGGGACAAGATCAAACCTGTCTATAGTGGTCTGGTCACCTCCCTATAAAGGCCACCTGTCTAGAGTGTACATGTACTTTGCAATCACATAAGATGTGTTCCCAGTCAAACAAACACCAGCCTTCTACAAAATCTGGACATTTGAAAATTTGCATCAAACTAGCAATTAAACCTCTTTCCCGGTGATTATGACATCAACCTACGAAGAACAATTTCAGAATCTAGGTTTGACATTTTTTAGAAGCTCAAGTGCCCTCCCTCTACATTATTGGTGAAATATAGCCATCCTAAATCTTTTATGAAAGCAACATACTGAAATAAAAGTCTTTGTTGCATCATTTCAGTTGTGCTTCTAAATAAAAAGGTCTTGCTTGGCAGTAAGAGGCCCCTCCTACATTGCCCAGGGAACAGTGAGAAATGCATACGATGTATTATGCTGATCTATATCATAACTTCTTCATAGGTCTTTGAATTCATTAACCTGTATGGAGTGTTAGCTTCCAGGAATTTGACCTCCCTCATCTTTAAAGATAACTGTATGAATTTGTATAATACCCTAGAGGAGAAGCCACTGAAATGCAATATGAAACAGGGAGATATCATAACAGCTACTCATTGACTTTCATGTCAAAGGCTGAAACACCATCAAACAGACAGCTTTTTCCTGGGACATTTCAAAGCTCATCTACTTTTTCGCCAAGTCTCCTCAACAACACTTTTTATTTTAGATGTTGCTTATACATGTATCGGCTTGCATGGTGATGTAGATATACAGTAGGCTTGCGGTTGCACCATGTGAGAGAGGGGGAGTCCTGAAAAGGACTGTTGGTAATACTTTTTTTGTTGGTATACTTTTTATTTTGCGTTCATATAAAGAGAGACACCTAAGGAGCTCTTAAAAGGTGAGGAGTTTTTTTAACTGATGCGATTTGAACACAGAACTCACATTATCAAATGCAGTAATTGACAATGGTTGAAATTAAAGTTGTGTTAGACTTAAGATTCATATCAAAATATATCGAAATATGTGATTTTTTAAAAGTTGTCATTAGTGAAACACAAATTGGCAATACTTTGACGTACATGTACCTTGCAAGGTCCTCTACAATTTGCTCTATATGGAAATTTCATAAACCTTCATTTTCTTAGTTATTGATGATAGAATGGATTGTTTCAGACAGGGGTTGTTTGAAAACATATTTGCAATAATTCTATGTAATAATTCAAGTATAATTTGGAAATTTTCTTAGAGCAAAAATAGACATTTCTGATTTTTTAAATTCAAAATGCAGAGCAAATGGGAGGGAACCGTGCTTTAAAACTTTATAACTTTCTTATTTTTAATCATATTTTGCTCAAACTTTCACTGACAAATTCTTCTCAACTTTCTGCTTTTATTAAAACCAACTTAATATCAGGGTGGACTTCCCCTTCAATGAGAAAAAGGGAGATTGACAATGGGCAGTCAAAGACAGAGAGAGGGTGAAAAGCTCAGTATAAAGGATGTACAGTATTCCATTTAAATGTTTTGCTGCTGCTAAGCACGCACACACAATGCTACAATACAATGAAATAAATGAATACAATACAATGAAATTTCTCTAAAAATTGGTTAGCTTAAATGCAGTGCATAAATAGTTGTGCAGTTAAAGGTAAAGACCAGTTTTGGAAACGCCCCTCTCTCAAAAAAATGAAATGGAAGCTCTTATTACCAATCATGTGAAAGAATATGGTTTGACTAATACGTGATGATACAAATCTTGCCGGGAAAGTGGGGAAACCGCCTACTAATTGATATATTTGGTAAATTATTATATCTATTGGGACCAAATAGATATTGCGCACGTGGTCGCGTAGTCCCATATACATCTTTCTGTGTACAGTGCTTGTAACTTTACCAAGACTGGGCCAAATTTCTTATCATTTGATGATTCCAGAACCTTGCAGTACACACCAATACTTATATGCTAGATGATCAACCTTTTCTGATCGATTCCACAACGTTTCTTTCACAATGCAATCGCATGACCAGAACTGGTCTTTATCTTTAACAAGATGTTTTCTCTCAATAAATTGTACTCGTGTTTTACAACCATGAGAGCATATTCAAGTGTGAGCAATAATATCATTTTCTAAAGCAAAGATTATTCTTCTATTATTAAATATTTCACCAAAATCAAAATTGAAAGAAAACTGTAGGGTCTACTAATAGATTTAAAAGTGTGTATGGACTTTGGAGGACAAGAACATAGTCTCATCTGAACAGCTGAAATATACAACAACCTCTCATCATTCTCTCTCTGTATCATTCCTTCCACCCCCCCCTTCTCTCTCTCTCTCTCTCTCTGTCTCTGTCTCTCTGTCTGTCTTTCTCTCTCTATCCCTGTCTCTCTTTCTCTTCCTTTCTCCCATGCTTTTTTAACAATACATGTGCCACAGACAAAATAAATATATGTTGAGAGAGCGGGTCAAGCAATGTAAACATAAGGCCGAAGATGAAACGATGAAGACACAAAATGGAGACAGGAACTTTCTCTGTCTCGTCATGCACTAGTTATATTTCCCACTAAGTCTGCTACACAGTACAGTGAAAGGTAATTAGTGAATGATGGAAGCGGCTTAGTCAACCAAACATAAAATGACACCGCCAGAGGCTAACGCCCTGGACTGACATTAATGTAAAAGACATTGTCTTTAGAGTCTAGATGTGTCACACATGTTAAAGGAAAGATTTGTTTAGCCGCGCTCCATGTAATGGGTTATATTTAGAAAGCCACATTGCTGTGTCTAGTGGGCCATAGATTTTCACATGGTTCAAAGCTGTAGGCCTAGGTACATGAAAGCACATCATAAAATGAAACCTTCTCATAAACTAAAGGTAGGATCGACACAATGCACATTATGTTACTACCCGGTACATGTATTATATTAAGGGCCTACATGAAATATGGAGTATTTCAAAAAACCTCCAACAGGTGAAATGGTACCCTTAACACAAATTCATCTTTGGAGGTACATTAACAATAATATTAATAAATACAAAAGCACAATGAAATTACTGAAAGCTCTCATAGGATCAATAAGAGGTAACTAAAAATTGGCCAACAAGTTAGCCTAATTTTTGTCTACCTATATAACCTTCCCAACAAGGTGCTAAATATTTAAATTTGCGAACAGAAATTTTGAATGGGGCATGTTGCCTTCCATGCCCGCAATGTCCCCTGGATGTGTTCTATGCCTCGACTCCCTCGAGTAGATCAATATCTATGCTCAGGCTTTTGCAACACTGTCTTCTCTTCCTCTCTCCATCTATATTCATTACAATTATAAGCCAATCAATTAGAAATACAGGAACTATGTATTAATTATGCAAAGTTAATTATCATTGGGTATCTGCCATATGATGCACGATCTGCATCCAGTTATGAAGTTGTCTGAACTTGTTCATGCCCATGCATGGTTGATACACATGTTTTGAGCTATAAAGCTTTAGAATGCATCTAGACAACAAAGTAATTAGAATTTTATGTGAAGATCAAAGTAGATAGGGCAGGCCCTATAAAGTTATGAGGTTTTTGTGTTGAGAGAAACTGTAGGCCTTCAATCTATGCTTAAGAACACAGAATGATAAAAATAATACAGGCCTAATTGATACAAATAACAGCATTGAGCCACATTAATGTGACCCAGCTGGCACGTGTAACATGAAATTCAATTATCTACACATGATATATGACTGAGACTGGCTAATGGGGATGACTGAGCACACAGTATTAGAAGCTCCATTCCACACCCTGCATATCCAGGATATGTCAGTGTATATATCACATTAATCTTAGACTGATGAGGGCCAGCTTACATTACCCCTATCAAGAACGAAACATGGATGTATTAGGCCCTGTGGAGGGAGGACAAAGCCCTCGTTACTACTGGAAGTGCATTGACCAATGATACATTAACACCGACATGGGAGTCAACGCCCTGAGAATCATTCCCCACCCTGCCTGGCTGGGGTAACCACTGGTAACCACCGGTATGGTCTGTGGTTTTATATTTGTGTACAGATGAGACAGTGGTGGTAATATATGGGTTTCCAGTTCAAAGGTAAATCACATATCTGTATTTTAAAGTGATGTTGGGAAAGGGGCGATGAGGAAACACAAGTGGCACAGAGATTATACTCCCTATGTCCAATATCGCTGTGCATCAAATAATATACAAAATATAGGCCTACCGGTACACTCATAAAATGTATCCATATTTGCTTTTTATTGTTAAGTTTTTTGTAACATCATGAGAAAAAGAATAAAAATAATGAAATGGAAGATTTGTCATGTACCTCACCCCTCTTTTTATTGAAAAAAAGCAACTAAAAAAAAACAACTACAACAAAATGGGCTAATTCCATTAAGATCTAATAAAACATAATAGGCTGAATGTGCAATTTGCAAAAAAAACTCCTTCTGTATAAAACACAAGTGTGTAATGTGAGCCTGGCAGCCTGCACACCTCAAATATACTTGATATAAATACATCATTTTTATATAACATCTTTCATGATCATAGCACTTACATTACAAGTCAATAACATTGGGTGCTTTTTTCTCCCCATATCACATTTACATATGGAACATACATCATGATACATCGACACCTTGAGTAACATTGTGTGCTGTCTGTGACTGAAGCCTGGTGTCAATGCCCCTCTGTTCATAAACCACTCATGTCTGATTATATGTTCATGAAGGTGATGATGGAGAGTACTGCATTACCATCAATGGCTATGTTCACATGGCACTGTCAGAGTTATAAACATTTTGCGAAACCTCGAAGTTATAAACGATCCACTAACAGCAGCAAGGGTTTACACAGGACTGACACAAAGAGTATTATTTCAAAGTTAACTACAAGCCGAGGAAGGCATTCAATCCAACTTCAAGCTGACATAACAGTGAAGTAACATAACTACATGAGTAACATAACTACATGAGTAACATTATTCTATTATTGCATCTGCATGGCATGTAACTTAATGTGAGGACCCCCTTCCCTGCTCGTAGTTATCATGCTAACTGTAAGATCTGTCTTTTGTTTGTAACTTTGAGTTAACGTAAAGATTCGTTACCACGAGTGTGTCTGCACTATAACTCTGAAGTTTATGACTAAGACCCCTGTTACACATGCGCCGGCTTCGGAGGCGGCCTCACGCCTGCAATTTGAAGCCGCCTCGAGATCATCAAACCCCTGTTACACATATCTCGGGCCCGCAATTTTGTGTCTACACATAGGCCGGCCTCACGTCGCCTTTTCACGAGCTGACGTTGGGACGTACTCCATAGGAAGACAGAAAGAGAAATTGATAGAATGATAAAAACTAAGAATAACATAAGGAAAGACAGAAAGAGAAAGTAATAGAATGATAAAAACAAAGAATAACATAAGGAAAGACAGAAAGAAAAAGGGATAGAATTATAAAAACAAAGAATAACATAAGAGAAGGTGATAGAAGGAAGAAACAAAGATCAACATAAGGAAAGACAGAAAAAGAAAGTGATAGAATGATAAAAACAAAGAATAACATAAGGAAAGACAGAAAGAGAAAGTGATAGAATGATAAAAACAAAGAATAACATAAGAGAAGGTGATAGAAGGAAGAAACAAAGAATAACATAAGGAAAGACAGAAAGAGAAAGTGATAGAATGATAAAAACAAAGATTAACATAAGAGAAGGTGGCAAAGCGCGCCCGATGTATTATGTTGATATATGATGACAGGTCACGTCACTTCCGCTTATAAGCCGGCCCGAGTCCACTTTGGTGTTACACCTACTGATTGCGGGACTGAGTCCGACTCGGGCCGGCCTCAAACCACATCCAGAGGTGGACTGAGTCCACCTGGCCTCAGTCCGGCCTCAGTCCGGCCTCAGTCCGGCTTTTCAAAATAAGTTGATGTTACACATACGTCGAGGCCTCCGGGGCCGGCCTCAGTCCACTTTCAGACGTATGTGTAACAGGGGTCTATGACCTTAACTTAAAGTTAATGGACTGTCGTGTGAACCCTGCAAGTGAAAATGCCTAACATTATGATAACTTTTAAGTTTAAAACTATGACCTAAGATTAAAGTTAACGGACTGTTGTGTGAACCTCGTGAATGAAAATACCTTATAGTAGGGGGCAAAAAACCCACTACCACCTAACCACATTTAGGGGTAAGGGGTGGGAGCAGTGCTCTGATGTAGGGTGTAACAAAAGCCTTCACTTACCTCACCAAACCACATAACAAAACAGGAACAATTAAGCAATGCCTTTGTTGAATGATTTACCAGACGGTATGAACCCCCTCTGCCATTTTTTCTTTTGAAGCCACAAGAATGATAAATCTTCACACTGTAACACCACAACATAAGTAACATTATTCTATCGAGAGCATTTTCATTGTTTTCACTTAAACAATGAATGTTTATTTAATAATTTAGCCAAGTGGTACAAATAAGCCCTGCAAGGTATTTTCAAACATTCTAAATGGGTCATTCTAAACAAAACACCGAGTGAAATGCTCTTCCCAAATGAAATCTGGAAACATTTTGTAAATGCTTCATGGACATTGGGATACATCAAAGAGAATTTTGTTTCCTTGGTAACACTATACCACTGAATACACAACACATATGTATTCATGTTCTCTGTTCCTACAATACACTAATCTATAATATATCCCTGGTTTCAAGCTCAACCTGTACACGTTCAGAGAATCAGAAAATGGAGAGCTTGAACATTTCAACAACAACAAATAAAAATCTCAAAGGTGTACCTACAAATGAAATGCAATACATCATTAAATTAATGATAACTCTCAAGTGCCAATCACATGTATGTATGACTAGTAATGTTAACAACAACTGGAAGTATAATACCTGTCTATGTAAAAGGCTACTACATGTATATACCAGTGTTGCTCACTCGTTTTATTGGATGCAATACCTTTTGTACATTGACAAAGTTTAGAGTTATCGTTAGAGTTATTGTTACCAATGTAAATGGACCTTAAAAAAGCACCTTCATGAAGTTTGGATAGAACCAAGTAACACTGTTGGAAGGAAAGAGAGAAAGAAAGAGAGAAAGAGAGAGAGAGAGAGAGAGAGAGAGAGGGAGGAGAGGGAGAGGGAGAGAATGAAGAGAGAGAGGGTGAGGGAACACATCCTGGAAGCAGTGTTAATAAGTTCCAAGAAAACGAATGACTAATATTCTTAGAATGTGGTCTCCTAAGGAAGAGTAAAAGCTAAACCCAAGAAACCGCTTTTGTAAAGAAAGAAAGAAGCAGTACCCATTTCTATGTAAACAGGAACAATGGTCTTTAGACTAGACTTTATAAGGCTTGAAGAAGAAGACGAAGAAGAAGACAAAGACAATGAGCCTTAACTGTTTGCTTCTGTACTTTGAAGTTACTATTTAACATTTTGTGTGGGCTATCATGAAATATTTGTTTGGATCAATTTCTCTGTTTCCACCCCCCCCCCCCAAAAAAAAGAGAAGGCTAAAAGTTCTTGTGGCCTTGTACTACTCGCTTGAAATAATTCAAAGGCACTATTTAAGAACAAAATTTAAGTGGTTAAATCAAAAGAAACCAAAATACTTCCTACTTTTAGATTTCATTAAAAATCATTAAATGACTAATAAGATAATCATTAATGATGACAATTGTTAAATTTCATGACAAAAGCACTTCACATTAACCCAGTCATTGAATTCAGTTGCTATTCCAAACAGTGTGTACCATGCATTCCCACTCCAGTATAGAGCATTCCAGTCAGTCGCCTTGTACTAAACTTCAATAGACATTTATGCATTAAAAAATAAAAATGTAGGAGGATACTTCATACCCTCTTACACACCTGAGTAGAGAGTAACAATGTAGATAAAAATGCCTTGCTTCCTACAGCAAAGGATTCGAGTGCCATGTTGGGGTTTGAACCAAAGACCTTCACATCATCAGTCAAGTGTTTAAACCCCTCAACTCTGACACACGGTCACACCTAGCTATGAATTTACCACAGGAGGATGGACACAAAATCACAAATCCCAGAAGGCTTGAAAGTAGGCTAGGTTTGGTGTCATCATCAGCCATTCAGTGGTTGGCCACATCATCCGAGATAGAAACTCATTTGAGAGACAATCTTTCCTTCAAGATACTAGATCAATCATGTCACAAAGTGTGGTTTCTCTACATCCTAGTGTGTTCGGGCACGTAATGACATCATCGCATAAATAACCCTAGACAATGCAGACTTAATGGCTTAGTTGTTTGAAGGAAAAAGAGAGACACTGACACTTGCCTTAAAGGCAATGTAACACATTGCTTGATTAATCCGTTGTTGTAGTATAGATATGGCCAGAATGCAACTTGATGAAGAGCATTGACTATAACTTGGATACATTATACATGCAGAGTGTTAAGTTTCTCTTTTCCCCCTAGTTTAAGTAATGCATATATTGTATTCTTAAAAAGAAAAGGAAAATACTAGTACTTTTACTTGCTACAGATGCAAATAAGTAGCTTAGATATAGATGAAAAATATAAAGTTTAAGCTCACACTAAAAAAATACATAATGAAAATACTTGAAAATACTAGAAGATAAGCAATCATTCTTGATTTCATTTATTATTTCAAGGTTACAAGCAAACCAGCAAGTGCTTTGTATGGCTACTGGCCTAAGACAATCCATTTTTCTAAAATTAAAAACTTGCACAATTGGAGCTCAGTATATTAGGCCTACATATAGCACAGAGCTGTGCGTACATATAAGAATCGTGCAGGATTGGTGACATTTTTAATGCTTTGCACTCAAGTGTTCCTGGTTCACTTTCTGGAGAGGGAGCCCTTTACAGTATCATCATTACTTACCGGTATTATACTGGGTTAATGCCCTTCTGGCTCTCAATAGATGAAATGATATAAAAGTAACATATTTTCCATTAACTTGCAGTATAGATGCTTAAAGAGAAGATTGAGTTCTGGGGAGAGGTGAAAAATAATTTGTGGGTGTTTTCAATGTTATTATGCAAGTGTGGAAGAACATCAGAGAAAAAATGTTCCCTGAAAAGCATGGCTCTTCAAATGCCTTCATATTCTAAATATGACATGTAACAGCTTAAAAATGAGGACCACATTTTTATGCCACATGTTTGTGTAGACCCATATACATCTTTCTGTGTACAGTGCTTGTTCTTATCATTTTGATGATTCCAGAACCTTGCAGTACACACCAATACATGATCAACTTTTTCTGATCAATTTCACATAGTTTCTTTCATAATGCAATAGCATGACGAACTCAACTTTATCTTTAACTCAGATTTAACAAAGGCTAACAGGTTTCTGGTTCTAAATCATACAGGCCTAGAAATCTTTTTTGTTTGTGTTAAATCCACTGACTTGCTTTGTACAGGCTCACAGCAGTTTAACTTCACAGCATATTTTGTAGTATGACTGTCTGGGATAAAAGACTACCAGACTAAAAACATTCCAGACATGCACAATACCTGTTTTTCTTTTGGGCCAAGTCAGGTTCCTTGGGAGAAATCAAGTAGTCTGGAAACCTTTCTCCTTCCCCCTCTTCCCCCTTTCCCCGCACTGAATATCCTCTTTCAAAATCTGATACTACCCCCCACAATAAATCTTGACCACACTCTGGCAAGCGACATTTTAATGCTCACAGTGTGGAGTCTATGGGAGTCATAAAAATATCATTTCATGCATTATGCATCGTGTCCTACCTATTCATTAATGTCAGATAGGAGCATCTGAAAATTTTCTCACAAACACAGATTCTTTGATAAGGTTTTGATAGGTTTTGTAGGAGACTCCAATTTCGATGGTCAATTCAGAGAGAAGTTTTAGTATGGCAGTGTATGGATATTATTTATAAATTATAGCATCTGCAGATAGCAGAAGCCATAATATTTCTAAAATACTTCAATGAAAACACAATTTTTTTTCTAAAAATTGTGCTTGTAATGGGCCTACACTAAATTAAGAACAATATCTGCCACACAAGATTTTGCTAAAGGTCTAATGAGATTTATTGAAGAAGAGTAGTGCCCCTACACTACATCACCTATTAATTTTATGCTCATTTTTAATATTTAAAATAGTTTAGGTCAGAAAACTTCTGATAAATAGTCAATTTATATTGCATTAAAATCACATTTGTATAGTAATGCACATTGCCTAAGAAAAGACAAGCCAGAATCATGGTTATTCAATCAAACAAATTCAGTAAACTACTGACTTTCTTGATAATTCATGTACATGTACATGTATACATGTGTCGGTTTGTCTTTTATAAGATAATACAAACACCCACCTCCAGGAAATCTCAGCTCAAATCAAGACATATAACATGACATATTTGGTCTGGAAATTATTCATAAACACAGGATTATGGATACATGTACCGTAGTAGATGGGGGTGAATACTCTCAAAAACAAGATAATCGAAGAAACTAAGAATATGATGAGGCCACAGAAAATGATGGATCAAGAAGAGCATCTTTCTTTTTACAGAATGATTGCCCTCTCTCACTCTCACTCTCTCTCTCTCTCTCTCTTATCAATGTTCATATTATATTTTATCAGGAATATGATGAGAGCCACATGATGTAAAAACATGATGAGCCACATGATGTAAAAACATGATGTAAAAACAGGACAAAGAGTTTTTACACTTTCATGAATGTCCATGTAGATACAGTGTACATGTTTGATTTATTTTGATTTCTATCTATATTTTATAATTTAAGACCGAGTTTGTCTGTTGACTACATAACCTTCTTCATAGTATTTTAAAGACAAAAATTACATAACTTTTGTGCGAGTAGTCTAGAATATTATGTAAACTGTTTAATATAAAGATATATGTATACTGTGATGAGAATCATGAGTTATTGGTTGATTACATGTATATTGGTAGCTGTTTCTTGACCACTTTTAAGGAGAGATTTTGAATAATGTAATACGGTAATGGGGAATCTCCGGTCTGTCGAGAACATGGATCTGTTTTTAAATATATGCTGCTCATGCAAAAGTCATTGTACTCAAACGGGTAGATCCAATTTAGATTGGAGCTTCAAACATCGTGTTTTGCGTAATTGCATGGAAGCAAGATGTCAGGGTGGTCAAATGTAATAAACCAGTAAGGAACTCTTTTTAGGAAGACATCCTTGCTAAAACGGAAAGATTTAACAAGTATGTTGAAAAGAAAGTGCAAGTAAGATCAGTTTAAATGTACTTTATTGGATTACTGTGGTCCAGTTCTTGGATTCAGACTATTGGAATCTGATCAAGGAGTTATACTTCTGCCTCGGTTTGATCAGTATTTTATCTTCATTATATACAACAATTTTAAGTTTACATGTTTGCATGCTACAATATGGTGCAATTCAAGGAGTTATTTATCATTACAGAGGAGAACCATCAGACATTCTGTTCTTCCAAATAAACAATAGAAATGAGTTAAAAATATACATATTCAAATCTCAAATTCATAACCCTAAAAAAAAAACATTTGTTCAGAGGACAATTGTGCAATCCATGTACGTCCCATTCGACACATGTCTTTTATCCACTTATTCCATAAAAATGAAAGATTTGACCTTTGAATAATGTTAGTGATACTGAAATAATCATTACCGGTAGTCAATATCATGGTCATACCAAGGGACTTTTCATTTTTGTTGGACGACATAAATGGAAAAAGGTCTTGGAACATATTGCACGGAATCTCTGTTATGATGACTTTTGTTAACTTACTCATCATAAAATACAGTTCATCGTTAACTTCATAAAGGAAGAGATTTTGTCAAACAAACTGTATTAATATTTTTGTCATTTTTATTTTTACCAGTCATTCAAAATATCATTATGACCATTGCTATCCTTGTAATTATCCTCTAACAATTACTATCATCATCATACCTTTTTAATAAATCAAACTCATTGAATCAGAGCGATAAGGGCTAGCAAACTGCACTGGAGGTGGAAATGAAACCCATTTCATTGCCTTGAAGAAAGCCTATGATTGAGGTGATGCTGGAAGGCCCAAATAATGTCACTTTCCTCCTCTCACACCAATATGTCTCTATCAATCAGGCTCAAGTGATATCTGCATCCAGATGTCCCCGACATCTCGCTTTGTTGATACATTCGAGCAGAAGCCGCGCTGCTATAACTATAGCTTGCCTGTGCCAGTGAATACAGCAAAGTCACTATCATGCGTCTTAATGTAACGCTGCAGGATTCCCAATACATCATTCTGCTATATCAATCCTGAAGCTTTAAGTGTAGAGAGAGTTCAAAAGCCTTGATAATGTTATTCCCATGACACCAGCATGTCAATGACACAAGTATCCAGCCTACATGCATGAACTGCTTCTTCCTTTCTTTAAAGGCATCGTTTAACAATCTTAAATCTGAGATGCACGGCCCTATGTGTTATCAGTGTCTGTGATATGGTGTAATATTGAAGCCCTAAAAACTTGTGCTTCAATATGATCAAAAAGTGCCTCAAAAAAGTAAAAATCTTTTAGTGACCGGTTTTACTACTCGTTTTCCCCAATAGACTGTAGTGTTATGAAAACCGTTAGGAAAACACAAAATTTGATTTCGATTTCCAATCATAAATATCTTGTTAATCAGACAGGCGATCGGCTTGTAAATGTCATGAGGTTTCTGACTGACCTAAAGGCTTATAATTATCATTGCAGCATAAGCTAAATCCAGGATTTTGTTTCAGAATCTGAGACAAAGCTACCCAATCCCTTTAACATACAGAATTAGAGATTGACTTGAATTGTACGAGTTTCCTCATAATGTTGCCTAAAATTTGAATAACTCTTTGCTCTCTTTTGAGTCTTGTGAATGTGGAAACACATTTCAATAAGGATATTACATGTTTTGTGGGAAGGGGGGGGGGGTCTTTTCTGAGGAAACAAGAAATTTGAATAAAGGACTCATTGAACTCTCTACACATGGTATGTTCATGTAAATAAACTTAATGTCTTGTCTTGGAGTTTGAGAAATATATTAAAGCTCCATAACTTATCTCCCTATTGAGCTTTTCATCAAACTATTGAAAAGAGTAAGGTAATTCTATGATACAACACACACATCATCGTCTCATAGATGACACGAGTGATCTACTTTAATCCACATCATGTTCTTCAGTAGTAAGTGTCAACTCATCTCTTGGGAACATCACTGTAATACTGATGGATGACTTACAGTTATGATACATATCTCCACATCAAGTTGATAAAGTTCATCTTCTTGTCATCCTGCAGATTTCTCTCAAATTCAAGCAGAGCTGGGCGGCCACATGATACTCTGTAAGCGAGTCTGCATACTCCAAACTAGGCATTGTTAGTGTAGCGGCCGCCAGACTTTGAGCACATGTGAAAAAACAGATCACTTTCAAGAAGGAAAGAGGAGAAAGGCACGGTCTTAGACACCATAGGGGGGTCTCTAACACCTCCAGGTATCCAATCAGTTACCTCTGTCGCGTCAACCGCTCTTCTTGTCCCTTTATTTCAATTTCAACCGCTCTTTATTTTTCTTTCAAGATGGAAAAGAGAGGGGTGTCTTTAAACATTCACATGGGTCTTAGATATGAATCAATGCATTCCTAAGATCTGAAGAATAACATTTGGATTTGACTTGGACGGCACGTTTTTCAATTTTTCCGTAAGGTATACTTTTTTTTCATAGTCCTCAGTCGGTGCTAGGGTTATCTGAAAAATATCATACTGTAATCTCCTAGTCTCCATCCGACTTTTGTCTATTCCTAAAAATCAACCCTGTCATATTATAGATGCCAATGCTGATAATCCTTCTCTCTATCTTTAAAATTACATATTGCCATCATTATTCATTCTTTGAAAATATGGACTATTCAATGCTCCAAAGTCTATTAGCAAGTTTGTTAATAAATAATTAAATTTTAGTTGAAAGTAATTTTACAAATTGCACACAAAGACTAAAATACAAAATTTGAAAAATACAGCCACAATTTTATCTTGACTGTTCTATCAAGTACTCGAGATCTCAATACATGATAGAACAGAAAGGTAAAAGCATGGAATGGTTCAGAAAACTTTTACACACTTTTTGATAAAAGGTGTGTAAACAGTCTAACGAATGAATCACATGTAACTACTTTTGATAAGGATCTAGGAGTGAGTTGTATAATGCACAAACACGATGGCAACTACTTTTCAAAAATCAATCTACGGCAATTTCAACAAGCTATGCGGTACCTATTGAAATAAATGTGCGGACATGACAGCGAGGGATTACATAATCAAAATATGATTTCTATGGGACATACAGTAAGGTATTGGAATTGTCCTTCAGTTGATTTTCGATAGTTGCGATTGTGTTCACAGTATATCCAAGAATAATGACATGGTGAAGATAGCTAGAGGAACCTTTAACTATAAGATGGATGCGTAGAGGGCCTGTCCAAGTACTCAGTTCAAGTAGTACCGAAAGCCTTAAAACTAGCCTTATCTCGTCCGCCACAATGGCATAACTTGACTTCTATCTCAAGCCACAGGATAGTCAAGGGACCGTAGCCACAGAACACGCCCTCCCCCAATGCCCATTACAGCCTTGTAATCACATGTGGACTCTATTCTTCATGAACGTATCTTTATGCAGCTTTCTGCAAGAAGACTGAACAATTCATGATCTTTTCAGAGCCAAACGGGTGTTAACTCTGTGTTAAAGATAAAGGCCAGTTCTGGTCATGCGATTGCATTGTGAAAGAAACATTGTGGAATCGATCAGAAAAGGTTGATCATCTAGCATGTAAGTATTGGTGTGTACTGCAAGGTTCTGGAATCATCAAAATGATAAGAAATTTGGCCCAGTCTTGGTAAAGTTACAAGCACTGTACACAGAAAGATGTATATATGGGACTACGCGACCACGTGAGCGATATCTATTTGGTCCCAATAGATATAATAATTTACCAAATATATCAATTAGTAGGTGGTTTCCCGACTTTCCCGGCAAGATTTGTATCATCACGTATTAGTCAAAACATATTCTTTCACATGATTGGTAATGAGAGCTTCCATTTCATTTTTTTGAGAGAGGGGCGTTTCCAAAACTGGTCTTTACCTTTAAAATATATGAGTTAATGCCCTTCTGCCTCCCAAACAGACGAATTCCTCATTGTAAGAGCAGGTTGATATAGCCTGTGCAGTACCAGAAGAACATTAACCCTATGTCAACTTGTAATACAAGTTAATGCCCTTCTTGCTGTGAGCACATGATATCATCTCTTAGGAGCAACAAGGGCGTTACTGTTAACTCTAGCTCTGTGTTAAAGCATATAAGTTAATGACCTTGTGGCTCCAACACACAATATATGATTTTCAACATTCATGAATCACTTTATCTGTTACGAGCAAAATGAGCATTTAATGTGGGTTAAAATGGGTTAAAATGGGTTAACGCCCTTTTGAATCTCAACAGAAAATGTGATAGTTTCTACCCCCGTAAAATTGCACATTAGCCAGTAGCTACCCCTACATGCATTGTAACAGAAAATGAATTAATGCTGGTAGGACAGGACCAGCTGATTTTTTTTGTTTTTGTTGTTGAAGAAAATCAGAATAGCTCAATATTCTGAAATAGATAAAAGTGATCACCAAAATTTTGTAAGCCAAGATATCGCAGAATAGATCACTTGACCGAATGCTCAGCACAAGCTCATCCAAACAATTGATCATCATTTTCATCAATTTACTAGCCATCACAGCCAAATAATATTATACTCTATCTAATTAAGTCCACACAAATTAGTTCTGTTGTTGATTTTTAACATAGATGATTAGTAGCAGGTGTAGCTAATCGATTCATATCGCAATGATTTAGAGTGTGGGTACAAGGGTCCTTATAGATTATATTTTAAGATATTTTCTTGGCAATGCCTACAGTTTGCTTTTCTCAAGTCTCATGCTCTAAAAAGTTTGAGGAACTTTTGACGAGATGTTGACATGACTTCCTTTGATAATACGAACAAGTAAGGTCAGATCTTATTTTTGGTGTTGTCTTAAATACAAACAAAATACTTTAACCTTGGTAGATCATTTCTCATCCATGGATAACTCAATAAGAGTTGTCAGTGGAGGTTCAATGTTTTCTCAAAATAAATGTGACCGGATTTCTTTCCTTAGACGTAAGGAATGTGTTTCCAATATGCATAATTTGAACCAGAGTACAAGCAATCTGGATTTCTGTTCAGATTGTAACCCCCACCCCCATCTAAACTGTTCATATAAAAACAGGTCTGATGAAGAAATAAAATGTCATGTGAGTCTTCTCTTTCCCTCATATACATGTACATGTTCATGTAGGCAAGTGGTGGACCCGACAATTAGTTTATTATGTTCATAATCAATTTTCAAAAAATTGACATGATTGCACAGACTTTCAAGAAATCAACTCAAGGGCAATTTCAATACCCCATTGTACGAATCATAAAAATCATGATGGGATGTAATACATCAGAATTCACACATTTCAATATGATGGATAAGGCTGTTGAAAAACAACAGAAACAGAATGGCAAAAGTTTGAAATGAATCGGACCAATAGTAAGGAAGTTATGAATGTTTGAAATATGAGATCACTAAGTCTATGCGAATCTCAAATTGGTAGTTCGGTTAGTGGATTGTGACGCAGGACGTGGATAACTCTCCCATTGGCCGTGTACAAAAATATCATTAATTTCTGTTTTTCTCGTAAGTTCCTTCTCCCTTGGGGCACTACTCAAAATATATTTTTATAGATAGCATATTATTATAGATCCTCTAAAAAGAATAGACCCTCCTGAGCAATGATTTTTTGAAAAATTTAAACTTTGGTCATTTTATATGTTGGAACAGATGGGAAAGTAGTCCGGCAAGTCACATTGACATTACCGCTTCAGCCAATTTGAAGTGCCCATACGTATAGTGATTACCGGGTACAACTTTCAAAAATTCATAACCTTCTTATATTTAGTCAGATTTAATTGAAAATTTCATCAATTTGCATCTCTGATTTTTCTAAGTAATTTAGAGTAATTGTCTATTTGGGTTGGATTTCCCTTTAACTGGATTGTTTGAAAGTCGTTGCAATCATGCTATAATTGTTAACCACAAACATTTTAAATTAATGAGGCAAATTAGAATTAAGAGACCCAGACTCCATACCCACATGATAGGTTCTTTGTAATAAAAGTGATTCACTACACATAATAATCATGATAATGATGATTTCACAAAGTGCATGATAAACTAGAGTCCTTCTATGTGCTTAGACTGTGGTTTGTGATAGCAGTAAACTCATGAAGATCATGGTTCTATTTCTCAAAACTTCTCTGTCAGTGGCCCATGGCTTTCTCTTGGAGCAATCGGCCGTGACCAGCCGACACTAGCAGAAGCTGTTGCCTGTGAGTCAGCTTTTAACTAGCCCCATTACAACAACGCTCCGCCAAGTTGTCAACGAAGGCACCAAGAAACGTGATTCACGGAGGGAACAGGACAAAAATAAATTCATTTCCAGACAGTTTGGTTCTCTCTTTAGGAGCAGTTTGGAATCTTTCTCGAGGAGAGTTCTCACCTTGACCTACAATAGAAAGAGCTTGTGGAAGACTTCTCACGTTGCATACACATACAAATATGAGGATTAGACTGAGAGTGTCTAAAGCACTCTGATTTATGGTCTGAAATATGATGAAATGACAGATTATAATGGAAACAGCAAACAAGCATCCTGCAATACATCGTTATCAATTAAAGGTTTCCAGGACAACAGCAAATTACCTAGCTTTATACAAATAAGATCTCTCTTCTTGAACTTACTCTAGTACACCGACTACACCAACTAAACAAACAGGAAAGCTAAAGTAAAGGCCTATATTACTTGCAATACCAAACTGATTTCTATCTTCACCATGTTCATACACACTTTGTCTTCACACCTAAAATGTATGTCTTTCTTAAACAAGAACAGGTTCTGTTTTAATTTTCATCTAATTATTTGTATTTGTATTTTTATTCTGACTTTGTTTTCTGCTTTGCCCAACTATATGTACTTGTAACCTTCAGTAATTATCAAATCTGACCCTACTTAATTGACTCTCAAAATACCTACAAAGCAGATCAGCAAAATGTATTGGTGTTCAAGATAAGAAGTATAATATTTCAGACTAAAAATGTTTTTTTAATTTCTTTTTTTCTTCTCCTGGAGGGTGAATAGACCTCATATAGACCTCAACAGAGCACACCCTCTTCAATGAAACCCTTCAAGTTTCTCAGCTATTCAAATGGATGTATAAAGCAATATGCATGTTTTGTATTGGCACACAAAACGCTTGTTCTTGTGAAGTTGATTAGACAACTAAATCCAAATGACAGAAATGTATCACAGATTCTGCTCGTGGCTCGAAGCCTTTAGAGATTCCGTGACCTATATTTATGTATTTGGCAAGGAAGGGAATGAACTTTTATAATAAAGACCTAAATATCAGCAGGAAATGTGCCACAATTCTGGTACACATCAAGAGCCTCGTTTCTACAATGACGCGCAGCTAGCCAACGGAGGGTTCAGATCGGTCGAACAATGGGTGTAAGGTAGGAGTAGAGATTGGGGGTTCATTGGGTGGTCATTGGTGACAATACTAGCTCAGTTGGACATGTGGGGTAGCTACAGCTAGAACTCAGTAATAAGGTCCACGCCGGCCACATGTGAAGGAGAAATTGTGAGTAACTGACGATACACTTGTTGCAGACTCGAGTGTATTGATAAAACCCCAGACTATACTCATGATCAGTATCATAATATGCTATAATATAAAGAGATACATATATTCTCCTAAGGAGGTGCTTAAGTCAATGAGGTGCTTAAGTCGATCAGTTACTATATTTGTATAGAATTTGGGTTTCCAGCAGGGGAACTAAAGCTCATATCATTTATCTATCATCACACACTGTATTACCATTTTATCGGCATATTTCCTGGACGTTTACAGTGCATCATAATTTTGCAAAGGTAATTATCACTATTCTCATTTTTAAGAGTGTCTGTTGATTTAAAAGCTGATTGCTAAATATCATAAGACGCCACCAACAAAGTACAGTATTCCACTAAATATACATCCATGAGTCACAACACATGAATGCATTATCTAATCAAATCAAAGACAGAGCGCAGGAATTGAAATAATGCCTTATCTTCCCCATTCAGAATCAGGAAGAGGAAAATAGTAGGGGATGCGGTCGGTCGATCGAAGGAAGAAACTCAAGTAAGAGGGCATGACATTGCAAAACTTCTGAGGGAATGTGTGTGGGCATGTCTAACCTGTGAAATAAATGCAAGTAAAGATGCAATTACTCAATATATTATATGTAGCCTTGTCTCACATGTTGACCAATTAGCCTGCTCAAGGAACAGCTTGTACAGAAAGAACATCACAAAACCGTATACACAATTAACATGTAAGTTGACCTTAAAAATAAGTGTCTATTTTTATTGCATTGATAAAGTAAGCATCAGTCATGCCTCTTGTGAGAATGGTGATGGAGTACTCACATGGGTGGACAGTTCATTTTTCTCTCTTAAAAAACACACAAACAACTGGTCTTTGCAATTTTTTTTTAAATACTATATTTACATTCAGAAATGTCACCTAACTTGTATCATAAAATTGATCAAATTTGCTTGTGAAAACGGTTTAACCTTGATATCTGATATCCATTGGTGTGAACTCACTCTCAGATACACTGTAGTTCATCATGCCAAGTGGGAGGGTTTACAAGTAGTAAAGAGGAAGAAAATCCTGTGAAACAAACCTCAATACGTTTCCATCGATTCCCCTTTTATACATTTGACATTTCAAAAGGGCATGACAGAAAAGGCTGAACACATAAGAAAACGCGGCTAGAACAACAGGCTCACTGGCCAAGAGAGGTTATTTACCAGTTATCACTTGCACAAATGCCTTGATTTTTAAATTAAAGGTTAGCATAATAAAATCTAGGCAAAACTGGAGTCATTATTTAATCTGAACAATTATCATTCTGTTTTTGTGACTTAACATAAGGAGCTAAAACATGATTTGCCCCATGATCATTGACAAAAAAAAACTATTTCATCCTTGAAATTAGAGGAGAATAACCAACAAATATTTGCCCCCCCCCCCATACCAGTATTCTGTATCTATATGAATTAACAAACACTGTATGTAAGAAGCTAAACATTTGCTCCAGAATAATTTACCATATAATTCATTCCATCCTCACAATCTGAGAAGAATAACCAACATTTTCTTCCCCACCCTAAGCCCATGTTCTATCTAAGCTAAAGTTACCCTGCCCGGAACTTCATATCCAAAATACCCGTATAAGAAAAGAAAGACCTCCTATTCCCCCTCCCTGATTCCCCCTCCTTAACCACTCCTTGCCTTCACAATCACATGTGCTTCCTTACCCCTTTTCTCTCCCCAAGTATCCACTAGGAACCATAAAAAAGTGACTCAAACCTTGGAAAACAAACACTTCCCTTTCACATGTTTCCCCCTACATATCGCCAATGTCAAGTATCGCGAATTGGCCATCTAATAAATGTGATTCATTTAGCAGATTTCAACACGCAAGGCAGAACATTGAGGAAATAGAAGCTGCCCGTATTAAACATAAAATGAATTGGAGAGATATTTATTAGCACTTCTTTATGGGCTACTTACTTCTCATTGTTCAACAGTCAACTATAAAATGACATGACATGAATTAGTCTTCAGAGTTATGGGGAGAAAAAAATACCAAGGAAACACAAACGACAAAGTATTTTATAACAAAATGGAATTTGCAAGTCATGGATAACAACATCTGTTTGGAGCCAGAAGGATGTTAAATCTGTGTTAAAGTACATGGATTAATGCCCTTCTGGCTCCAATCAGACAAACACTGCACTTCTCTGCAGATAATAAATGAACATTGTAAAATATCTATAGATACCGGTACAAAAAAAATGTTCATGTGCATGGTCTTCATACTCTCTCTTTGTTTCTCTCTCTCCTATCTTTTTGAAAAAACAAATAGGTAGTAAGAAAACAGAAGCCCCACTCTTCTATTTACCACTTTCCCAATTATATATTTGAAACAACTTTATTCCCTCTCACTCCCTCTCTTTCTCTCTCTCTCTCTCTCTTCCTCTCTCCCTTTATCTTTTTCTTTTCTGTCCCTCTCTCTAAACCAAATCTCTTGACACAGGAACCATGGTCTGGCTCTCAGCTACAGATATTACTGACGACTTGTCGCTCCATTCATAAGTGTACAGCACACCTACCTCCTGCCATAGATAGCATCTATAACAGTGTAACCCTGTGCCTTGTATCCTATTCAAAATGGCAAACTTTTTTGTTTACCAGCACAAATATATTCTACAAGATAGACCAAAACTGAAGAAGACTATACTCATATTTTGGAAGGAACTGGTGAGTATTGAAGCACAAATTAATGCTACGGCATTACATTTTAATAGCCCTCTCTCTCTCTCTCTCTCAAAACAAACCTAAAACCTAAAACTAAAAACCGATGAAATCTGAACAAATTGAATCATTAGGTTATTTTTTTTAAGGGAGAGAGAAGGAAAGAGACATGGACAGAGAGAAACAGACTTAAAATGACAAACAGACAGAGAGGGATAGGGGTTGGTGATATATGTTGTAATGCAAACACAGAGGAAATTTCCTATCTGAACTCTAGTATTTGTTAAACCAGTATCCTGTAAAGTTTAGTAAGTACTTCAACCTAAAATGGAACAGGTTTTGAATCCCTGACTGTTAAAAACCTCTATACACATTTACATGTTATCAACAAATTAAAAGAAAATGGAATAGATATCCAGACTTTGCCTATATTTCTGATAAAACAGGCATTTGTTGGTGCAAGATAGAATTCATGGTTTGACATCACACATCAGTTTAGTCCTTACCTGTTAAGGAGAAATTCAGCCATCTCTGAGTCGGACTCCAAGGACAGCGCCGTCATGCAGTTCTTCCATCTTGTGAAAACACCCTCAGAGAGCTGTATGAACTTCCCCATTGGAGGTTGAGCCCTGGTTTCACTCACAATCCCTTGTTTGCGAGACAGGATCCTATGATAGAAACACGCACGGGGAAGAAAGAAGCAAATTTAGATGAATGACGTCTTTAGCACTGTTTCTCAACCGTTATATGCTTTGTCAATGAGCATTCTAGCCTCTAACCTTTCTCAACCTTTCCACAAAATGATGATCAACAACATTAACCCATTTCTCATTCCCAGAAACAAAGATACCTTCACAAATCTAAACCAAAAGTGCTTTATACAAGTAGTAAAGCCCACATGTAATCAAACATGTAATCAATCCAATATCTTCTGCATTGTCAAATCGTAAAAACAATACTATGAAATTTACTACATTCATAAAATCGATAAATATTTTGTCAAGAACAGACACAAAACCTCTTGGAGCGAAATGCTATCGTATTTCTAGCGTGTTTGACCGTGTGGACGGTGTCAATGCCAGTCAGATGGAAATGTTGCTGGTACAAAGCTTTTTTTTAACTATTTCATTCAATTCAGACTTCAAATTTGCGGATATTGACCTGGTGAAGAGAAGGGCAAGTGAAATGTAGAAGGGTTCTTTTCCTTGTATCAGTTTCACATCCCGTAACCACTCCAAAAGTGAAAAGTGCACGCAACATTCATCGATGTTAAAGGTAATGTCGAGAAGTTGAGGTTCACTTCCATTTTGAGAGTAACTACCAAGAAACTATCATCATTATTTTTGTATCAAAAACAAAAAATGATCACATTGGAAAATGATCACATACTCTGAAAAGCACAATTTTGCATGCACGTACAGGTACGACATACATGTAAGACAATGCTAAATTCTCACTCATTCACAATCTCAGATACTAATTTATTTATTTTTAATTTAAAAAAAAATACAGATAGCATCATTGCTGCTTGATAGAAAACTTTAAGATTTGTCATTCTAGTTTAAAGTCAATAGTCAAATTTCTGAATATCAGTATTGAGTTATTGACGATAACAATTTTCCCAACAAATGGTGGAAATTAACATAGTTACAGAAAATATGTACTACATATCGGGTCTCCCTACTTATCTGTATCAACATTAACAAATAATAAACTAGAATCTAATAAGCTATAAAGCTTCTTGGTTCAATGATGGTGTAATCTGCTGTAGTCTGCAAGATGACCATAAACTTACGGTAATACAA
Organism: Mesocentrotus franciscanus; assembly: GCA_037976565.1. NCBI lineage: Eukaryota > Metazoa > Echinodermata > Echinoidea > Camarodonta > Strongylocentrotidae > Mesocentrotus > Mesocentrotus franciscanus. Next base: position 40,243,892 of record CP137668.1, on the reverse strand, counting down.
AATTAGACCATTACAAAACTCAACTTCAACTTTAAACTTTAAAAAGACACTGATTGAATCCTGAAACCAAATTAATATTGTGTCATCTTTCAAATGTCTATTTCAGGCATACTACAGCCAGGGACCATTATAATGCTGCACGCAAACTATTTAATAAAAAAGAAGAAATAAGAGACTGGTACGTGTGAGATCTAGTTTTAAATGCTGCCAAGGAAAAATGTCAAGAAATCATAAGTGGTTGTGTTTTCTTTTTAGGATCTACAAATTTGTATTAAGTACTTTTATGTTTTTTTTTATTGAAAATGTTAAAAGGCAATTAAATTTAATTGGTAACTATAGATTTTATACGTGCTCCTTTTTATGTCAAAAGTAATTTTCAACCCAAATAAAAGTGCTGTGACTTGTGAACGATTGATATTTTCCTATCCATCACTTGCACTATAGTATTCATTACTTGGAGAGAAAAAGGTCAGTGGTTTTGAGGATGCCCTCTCTGAAAAGATGGGGCAAGAGAGAGACTTGTATCTCTTTGAATGACAGAATGATGTCCCCCTGAAGGAGAGTGTAACCTATTGCAACATGAAGAGTTGGTCTATATATGTGCATCCATCCACATTACACAAGGTGGTCCAAAATCGCATGTCTACAGTATCTACTGTTTAATAATGATGTATGGCCAGGCTGCATTATGAGGGACAGTTCTGCTTGTAAATAATTATCATTGATGATGAGGATGATGAGGATGATGAGGATGATGAGGATGATGAGGATGATGAGGATGATGATGATGATGATGATGGTGGTTGTGGTGGTGGTGGTGATGATGAGGCTGATGATGATGGTGATGATGGGGATGATGATGATGATGATGATGATGATGATGATGATGATGATGATGATGATGATTATGAGGATGATGGTGATGATGGTGATGATGATGGTGATGATGGTGATGATGATGGTAATGATGGTGATGATGAGGATGATGAAAAAGATGATGAAAATGATGGCAATGATGATGAGGAAAATGTTGATGACAACTTCAATGTCTTACTGTACAATTATAGTGTCCACCAGCTCAGGCACTTGTGACATTTTCTTGACCCGACTTGAACTTCAGTCATCAATTATTTATGAGGCAATGGAAAATCTAAAGATCAAAGGATCAATCTGCAAATTCATTCTTTATTAAAAGACAGGACTATGGATACATTTAGGCCTCCATGAAAGAATTGATACAGATACCAGTAGAAATTCCCAATATCTGAGAGCAAGGCTAACATATTTGTTTTTTATGGTTATCAATGACCTCAGGAAAGAGTTTGCAGGGTCCATGAATTAATACGAACTGAAGTCCCTTCAGTGCAGAAGAGGAGTAGGGTTCAACAACCACTTTCTAGCTGATACGAGTAAAATAGAATTACAAACAAAATATCCAAACCTTAGACAGAAATAGATTCATTCTCAGTGACAAGAGTCAGGAGAGCAATCATTATTTCTCATGTCACTTTCATTCTTGTGATCTAAATCACAAAAGAAACATTTGCATCTGTTCAAAACAGCAAATTATACAATACATGAAGTTGTCATTTTTTGTAAATTTTGAACCCATGTTCCATTCACATTTCAGAGGATGAATGTACAACTGTAGATTATATACAGAAATTATATGTCTAGTTTGAAAATGATTCTTTGAAATACTCCCTGAGTTCCTGAAACTATTACATGTAGATCGGGCACATGTGTGTTCAGTCAGACAATTTCTGTACATGAATCCCCCTTTATTTGGCTTAAACTTAGCACAGAATAAGTTTCAGATATTAATTTGTAACAGTAATCTAGGTTAAATACAGCATCATCTTAGGTTAATTGGTGGGATGAGTTATATTTATACTATCGCCTCTCTTTCACAATTGAATTCAAAATCCTATTTAGTATTGTGACTGTGGCATAAGGCCTTCCTGCATCCTGCAACAAACACTTGTCTGAGATGTGTTGTGGGGTTAGGAGGTCAATGAATGAAACCAGCCAGGATAGAAAGAAGGTCAATATAATCATCGAGCTTCTAATTTAGAAGCACAAACTCAGGCCAATACTCTTAGATTTCACACCTTCAATTCCCACTGGAAACACTATCCACAAATGCAGGATTCAACGACGGACGTGTACACACTTACATGTACCTCAAAAGACTGGCTACCGGTAATAATTTATTAAAATTTGTATAGACTGTTCAAAAAGCAAACATGTGACTTCATTCACAGATCCACTCAACATTATTGTTTTTGCATTTTAAGGTTTACTCACAAAACAGAAATGTGTTGCATGTAGGGAATATGAAGATTTTAAAAAATATTTTTAAAAATAGTGAGAGCAAGGAGATGCAAAGACTCAATGATACAAATGACCTTAATAGAGAAAAAGGTTTTGAGTTCAAAACCAAGCTGACGCACAAGTAGTCTTTGCAGAGTTATCAATCAGATATTACATAGACCCTCAGGCTCAGCTACGAATCAAATTGTAGGTATCGTGTATGCTAATGATTACCATCAAGCTTAAATAATGCATCTACATGTAAATGTATAATACTTCATAAATACAGTACAATGTCCCATTTATACTTTGTGAATATATCGTCGCACGGGTGGCAGAAGGGCGTTAGCTCAATTTCAGGTAAAAAATGAAGCGTTAAGCAGAAGGGCGTTAGCACTAAATCGCCTCAAACTTTTATAAAACTGACTTATTTCCGAAAAAAATTGTGATCGTGTTCTACTATAACATTTCAATTAGTGTTTTAAGTTTTAAACCAGTTTTCGGGACGGAAACCAGTTTAAATATAAAACAAATCTTTAAATGCGAATTATTCGAAAAGTAGTTTTTGAGTCGCTCGCGCTAACGCCCTTCTGCCACCCGCGATGATATGATGACATGATGCAACAATTTATGGAATGAGGTGAATGAACACCATTACAAAGTCACCTTGTATTTATGATTTGGGGAAATGTTTTGACATAAAACTTTCAAAGGTCACACAATGTATTTAAACTCAAGAACCTTTTCTCTTTTTGTATCTTATCACACTCATAATCTGGAATGATACCCTGGACTATCTAATAAACAAAATGACCTAATTCAACAGATAAGGTGTCTGACTATCTCATCTGTACAAACAACATACATGATTAGGATCGTAACTCCGATGATATCAATGTTAAAGCTTCAAAATCATATTTTCACTCCTCCTTTTTGTTTGAAATACAAAAGAATAAATGAGATACAGCGAAGGAAGGATTGTTCTCCTTTGGTGAGGCCCTGTCTCCAAACTCTCCATAATTCAACAGTTGAGATGATAAGATACGGGGTTAGAGGGCAAATACACAGAGCTGGAAAAGACAAGATGAAGTTAAAATTGCATATCGGCTCCTGATTAACTCCTACATGATGAATAGACTGTAATGAAAAGGACTTTGATTCCCAATCTACATTATGCAGATGAAGTGTCAGGAGATATCACCAGATAACCTCGGGCTGAAGGAACAACTTTTATGAGGTCAATGAATAATACATGCGACTACTCCAGTTCTTTTCCCTCTTCGTAAGCTTGGTTTTCTGGTTGTAGGGTACTACGGTGGTGCGGATAGCTCATTACCCATTCCTTTGGAATTTTCCACAAAGACATGTACGTGTTTTGAGTATGATATGAGAGTCGGCAAGTGTGAAGATGCACGTCTTTGAGTAATTAGCATCAGACCAAGAAAAATATAGTATTTGAGAAGGTCTTCGAAAAACTATTTTTTATCAAGATCAATCAAAATTGTGGAGAGTGTTATGTAGTGCCCAGAATGAGATTTAGTGCCTGTGTCAATCTTTTGGATTACAATCCCATGCAACTCCATAATTCTAGTTAATGCTAGCCAGTCACATAATTCGCTCATATTCATAAAAAGCTGAAGTTAAATCTGGTTTAATGACCCGACTTTAATATATATGGAGCACCTTGTATGGAGCACCTTGTATCATCCTCTCTATTCCAATCAAACTACAGTAGTTTCCTAATGAAATAAATTTTAAAAAGAATTCAAGAATGAAAATGAGAAATGGATCCCTTAGTGACATTATTATTATTTTTTTTTTTTAATTCAGTTATGTACAGAATTATGGGAACTTTTATGGGATGAAAAGGTTATTGATTTGATTTATTTATTTCTGTTTGATTTTCTTTTTCTTTTACAGTTTTACAAATATATAAGAAACAAATCATTGAACATTTTATACATGACAAAAGAGTATATGTATATGTCTTCAGGAGAGCGCCTGTGCCGGGAGAGTCGGGCATCGCGATCCTGGGTGTCCGTGGTGTCATGGCCTCCGAAAGGTCAGAGATGTCACCAGGTTGTTCGCCTTTGGGGACATCTTTTCCAGCTTTCTTAGATTTCTTCGATGGCATCTTCTTGTTTGTCTTACTCATATCAATATAATAAGACAAACTGCTGGGTGAAATATCCGTAAAAGTCGGAGAATATTTTGTCCAAAATTCAAATTAAGGAGAGACTTGTAAAGCACGTCCTACTCGTTCACGGCCATTTTAATTGTGAACTATCTCTTCCAAATTACGGTTTAAACCTGGAATCAAGTTATACGCTTTTATGAGCATTGGTAATTTTGGTTTACATGATATTTTATTTTCAGACAGAAATATGATTTACTGTACCTATTTAAATGTATTAATGATTACTTTTGGAGAATTGATGCAAAAATATAAGCAGGCAACTTATATCCTGAAAAATTACAAAAGAGTACACAATTAGAAGAAAATTGCTCATATCCTTTCATCATTTCCTACAATTAACTATGTGTTTGCCCACATTTTCCCAGTACAATGAAGACAGTTGTCTGCCCGCAGTTTAACCCGAACCGATTGGTCAGAGTAGGAAATATAAATATGTGGTTGCCAAGTGCAGGCAGGATACCTACATGATACAGTAATAGGTCAACTTATTCGCTTTTCTGGCAGGTTTGTAATATTTCTGGTGGGTTTTTGTATTTCTTCTGTAGAGAGTCTTGGAGTTGAGGCTGGTATGTAAGACTAGTAGCACAGCAGATGCATGATTCAAAGGTGGTGGGCGTGTGTTCTGATCTCATGATCAGATCATCATGACACCGTTAACGAGCTATTGAAAATAACACTTCCTTGCCATGCCCCAACTGACCAATGGTCATGCAGTCAATCATCAGTGACCAGCGGTCAATCACAACTGACTACTGGTCAATCATAACCGACCAGCGGTCAATCACAACTGAATACTAGTCAATCATAACTGATCAGCAGCCAATTAGAACTGTCCACTGCTATATCCAATGTATTAGATTTGTGTGGTATAATTCTGATTGAATCAGCACTGACTGAGGCATCCAACATGCTATTATACTGTAGATACCTGAATATGAAAACATGACTATTGGTGTTGGCATAACAGTAATTGTTATTTCTTTTTTAGAAAACAAAAATTACTCCTGTCATTATTGATGGATTTTTATTCCATTTTTTAACAAGTATTTCATTTTTCTTATCCATTATATATACTTTAGATGGAGGAAATATGATTAGATCTTCTAGTATACAGGGGATTTTGAGTAACAAAACTGCAAATACAGTATGGCCTTTAAGATACAAGATATATATACATGTAAGAAAGCGCTAAACTCAAGCTAAGGAAATGTTTTGCAGAAAACTTTTTACCTATTGCGATTGTTCTGGAGTCGGCATAAGGTGAGTGAACTGGCAGACTTTGATCTCTCACACAGCTTCATGCCTTTTCCTGTTTTTATCTCACACAGTTCACAGTGTGATGATGAACAAAAAATGACTTTCTTCTAGCCGTTGCACTCTACACTTGGAACATGATCCAAACTTTCAGGTTCAATGTTTCCTCTAATTTTTTTTCTTCTCTGGCAACAGAAGTGATTTCATATTTTCATCTCTACGTGTGCACTGTAATAGTCAAATTTCATCAATTGTAGTAAAAAATACTAATAACAAACTTCCTTTCTACAAATTTTTTGAATATCTTCTGTTAATATTTTAGGTCTAGTTTCTAGCTGTACCATGGATAAGAAACATCCAAAAGAAATTGGATGTGGTAGCTGATTCCACCAAAGGAACACTTTTGCAATATTATCATGCAAAAACTCTTTTTTTGTGAGATTACATGTATGTTCCTTGCTTTCAATATTGACAACCTTACTAAATTCTGTATTTTTTTCCTCCATATATATCAACCCTACATGTGCTCTCTAGACTCTAGACTAGAGAAGGTTAAGCATAAGCTCTTGAGTGCGAGCTGGGTGCGGATTGAATCCGGACTCGACCCTCTTCTACCTGTAATGTGAAAGGGGTGCCAGAATGATACCAATAGATCGGGTAAAAACATGAGAGTAAGGTTACAGGGAAGCAGGACAGTTTAGTGCCCTGGATAGGATACCACAGGTCAATCACACAAGTTTGTCATCCTTTCTAAATAAACAATCTTTTAAGGGTACTTGATACAAGCTTCTCTCTCTGATCTAGTAAGCATTGTGGATTGCTAAACGAGAAAAATCAATTTCAAAACCATCAATCATACATGTACGTATCTTGTTACAAAGAGCACTTGCAAGGCAGAAGACTATTTTCAAAAAGGGCAATTTCCCACTTCTCATGATGCAACTAAAAAACTAAAAACATAACTAGTGAAATTTAAGATCAAAGAAGCAAAACCATACATTTTCTTGGACAGATGTATGTGCACAGTAGTAGAATACAACTCATATCTCCAACTGTTTTTTCTAAAGTAGTACACAAGACCATGTAATTTTGGAATAGTTGTTTTCTTTCAAAATCTATAGCACTCCCCATTCTTTGTACATGTATTAGAAAATATTTTGTATTGAATGTAAAAACATTTTTTCAAGATTGTCAAGCTTCAAGACCATTTTCCCATGACCATGCTCTTGCAGTTCAAATAGAGTCAAAGAATCAAAATATTAGAACAAGTTTTCAATAAGGAAAGAAATACATTAGAAGAAAGAAGAAGAAGAAAAAAATAGATGGGCAACAAAGTCTGCCTAGAGCCAGTAGGACATTAATTCCTATTGTTGAACACAGACTTAATGCCTTCCTGGCTCTCACCAGACAGTAAGATATACCTGTAAATAGGCGGTACATGTGCAGAGAAGACAGGATGAGAAGAAAGAAGAGAGAGAGAGAGAGAGCAGCAATAACTTACAATATGTACCCAAGTGAACAGACCATTACACTGCAATCTTGTTTTCACTAGGAAATAATTAACTTGAGCCGGGAAGTTCGTTTACATGCAATTATGTTGAGCGGCAATAACAGGCATGACTACTACAGAAACGAGCATTCCCTATATACAGCATAGCTCTCAAACTCTGAGCTTGTAATCAGTCTTCACTCATAACTTGCAAAGATTTGTGCATTTCAAATTTAGCAAAGCATTTTCCAAGTAATTTCCTACACAACAGGTATCATGCCTGGGGTTTACAAGTGTAGAATTGACCTTAGGCTCCCTGCCAAAAGGACGTTACAGCCATTGACAATATATAGCTTTTGCGGCCTTCTTGCAGGCAGCCCTAGCAGTCAGGCTGATAGCGATGCTATTTGATGATAGTGAATCTATTTTTTTTAATTTTACTAAAACAACCAGAAGATTAAATAGTAAGATTTACATTCAAACTAGACAAGAAATGGATCTAGTTAGGTGATAGAGGCAGCGTCTTTACAAAAGCTTGCACTTTCCAACAAATAATCAGTTGGAGAAATCTCACATTTTGTGAGTGAGTAAATGACCTTGAAAGTTATGAACTCAATCATGAAATCACATTGAATTTGGGTCAATCACATTGCAATGAATAAATACTTGAAGAAGAGGACTAGCTGCGCCACAAAAAAATTCCCTGAAAATCCCTCTCTCATTCCAGTTGCACAATTATTTCTTCCCATGAAATTTCTATCCATCTGTAAATGTCAGACTCACAAATCATCAAAATTTCATACAAGACAAGTAAAAGACTACTAATTAATTCTCTTTGCCATTTTGAAAATTAATTTCATTTTTTGGTTTATAGTCTTAGGGGCATTCTGTCTGCAACCTTAAATACTATGAACTCAAAGCAAGGCATTCTCCAGTAGTACATTTTAAATGTATCATAGTTTTACTGTACATATAGCACAATTGTTTAATAATATCATGGCATTAATGATATTGTCTAGAATTGAAGAGAGATATCACCTTTCAAATCTCTTTATAAAAACAGATGTGTAATTTAACTTCTTCTTTCATTGTCTGCATACATATTGTTGGTTATCACTTTGTGTGACGCATGCCTAAAGTTTCATCTAAATAAAGGCTAGTAGTAGAAGCATGAAATAAACATGTATGAATAGGTCTATGCCCTATGGTGAAAGAGAGTGGCTTATTATTTTACCATCCTGCAGTACAGTTGGTCATAACCATGGCAACTCTTAATACTGGATTTTAATGAGAAAACCATGGAAATACCAATCAGCATAGTTGCTATAAAAGTTCACATGTTCATATAGCAATAGCCATGGATAAAGTTTCAGATTTTGCTTTTAAGTGAGTGTCAATTCAATATTCCCTTTTAAATATGTGAACATATACATGTACAAGAAAGCATTGCATTGTAACTTCCAAATTGATAAAGGAAATTGCCAAAACAAGTTTGAATACAAAATATTTGTATTGCCCCTCTCTGTGACATTATCTTCAATCAAATTACATATAAACATTGTATAATGCAAAGAAATGCAAAATACCATTACCCCAATATAAAACCAAAAGAACTTTGAAGTTTGAACTGTAGTATCCATGCTCTAGAAACTGTCTAATAGGTTTGTTTGACTGGCCCATGTCAATTTTACCTGTATGCTCACCTAGGAAGGCAAGTATTTAGGATCACAGGCGGTCAGGGACCTACATGTACATGTAGAAATTCAAAGTATCTAAAGAGCACAACCACACAGAAGTAACTTCCCTAGCAGGGCATCAAATATCCTAAGACCAGGCCGGCACCGTAACACAAGACTTAGCAATTGATTGTACAATTGTTTTTTGTGATTGATTGGATTGATCACTGTGCGCAATCAAATCAATCGTACAATCGATTGCTAAGCTTTGTGTTTAATATGGGGCTCAATTATCTGATGGCACTGAGCTTTTGAGTTGCTGTATGTTACACAAATGAGATAGTGATCAAGTTTTAATGCATATTGTTGGTAACAATAAAACATATTGCAGTAGTAGGCCAAACAAATGTATTTTGATGAAATATTTTCACAAAGTAATAGCGTAATTGCATTGTACTACATGTATTTGTAGTTGAAAAAACATAATAAAACAAGTGTACAATATTTTATTATAAAGTATATGAAAGCTGTAATACCTGTAAACTTTGGACATCAGTGCTGTGAATGTTGTGTTTACCTTTAACCTAGCAGTCAGAGAGGTTTGAACATGAAATGGTATACTTGAATGGAAGGTTGAATGCCCTGTGGGACGGGGCAACAGGCTTTGTTTAGAGGGAGATCATGTGATCATGGATTCCGGAGGTACCAGGAAATAATCAGGCAAGGATTGAGAGCCAGACAGACGAGGGGTGGAAGGAATCAGTGTGAGTGAGAGACAGAGAGATACAGAAGGACAGACACACACAGAGAGAGATACAAAGAGACAGAGAGAGAGAGAGAGAGAGAGAGAGGCAGACAGAAAGACAGAGGAATATCGAGGGGAGGGAGAAAGAGAGAGAAAGAAAGAGAGAGAGAGGGGCTGGGGAAAGAGGGTAGAGCTAGACCCCGTTCTCATTCACTTCGTTGGAGCGGTCTAACTAAGACCCGTTCCTCAGGAGCGGTTCTTAGGTGAGTGAGAACGGTCAAAGTGGTCCAGGAAGTGGACTTCTGGACCGCTCAGAAGACCACCTCGGGAGGTGGTCTTGAGGAGCGGGTCTTATTAAGAGCGGTTTGGAGCGCTCTAACGTGCGAGTGTGAACGGAAGCGCACTTTGAACGGAAGTGAGCTAGTGACGTTCCGTGCGAAACATGTAGTACGGTACATACGCTTAGTATTTCGCGCGCGAAAAAATTTACCCGCTGACCTGAGCTGCCATAGCAACAAGACCACTTTGAGGCTGTTCACACCGCAAGGGGGGACCGTGGGCGGACCGTGGATCGCGCTATCGTAGCGCGACCCACGGTCCGCCCATTGGCATTCGCCGGATTCACACCGCAGTGAGATAGCGCGGTCTATCGTAGCACCCCTTTGAGAGGTCCCGTTGCCATGACGTGACGTCATGAGGTCAGAGCGGTCAAAGATTCCGCGCTATTACGAATTAGGAGTGTTGAGTTGTACCGATTCAGATTCAGATCGCACAAAATAGAATGAGAATAAAATTCCCAGCGTGAACGATGACTTCTGGCGTGCTATCGTAGCTCGGGTTCACACCGGCAGAGATAGCGCGTCTAGCGCTAGACAGCGCTATCTCTCGTGGACCACCCCAAGAGGTGGTCCAGTGGCACGCCGCTTTGGCTCGCCGTGGCTCGCTGTTGGGCGGACCGAACGACGTTGTACCTTCCACACCGCAGAGATAGCGCGGTCTAGCGCGCGCTAGACCGCGCTATCACTGCCGGTGTGAACAGCCTCTTTGACTCGTGGAGCGGTTTGAGCCATAAAAAACTGCTCGGAGTGTGAACCCTCGCAAACCGTTCCTCAAGACCCGTTCCTTTGGAGCGGTCTAACTAAGACCACTTTCAAAGTGAGTGAGAACGGGGTCCTAGAGGAGGGGAGAGAGGGGAGTGAGGGAGAAAGGGAGAGACAGAGAGGGTAGTGAGGGGGAGAGGGAGAGAGAGAGAGACAGAGGGGTAGGGAGAGACAGAGAGAGGGAGAGATGACAACAGAGCCAGAGAGACATAAAGACAAAAGGATAGAGAAAGAGAGCAGAGTTGAGAGGAGGTTACCTGGAGCAATGATCTCACTCCTAAATTCAATAAATTAAAGGTGCATGGAACATCATTACAAGCATTACAGGCCTTTACAGCTCATAATAGTCTCTCAGAGCTACATGAGCACAAACTCATATCAGGGTTAATGCCCTCCTGGCACTAAACAGACAAATTGCTTGTCTGATCCCTTTTATTCTTCATTTATGTAACACCAAACGAAACTTTCTCTAACTTTATCTATTTCTCTACTGACCTGGGCATATAGGATTTTATCTTGTCTTTAGCCACATGACACTATTACACGAGTCTCTTCCAACATGTTCCTAAAAATGTCAAAATCTGAGCCGGGTCTGATGCACACATGCCCCCTAATATTTTGCCTCAGACCCCAGACAAAAATATTTAATAAAGAGCCCTGCTGCAGGTAGGTCTACAAGTACATGTAGCTGTGCAATAGACTGGTTTACTTACATATTCAAATTTCATGTATACTTCTTATACAAAGATTGTTCTTGACGACATGAAAGCTTGCCCGAGGCTCGTCCAACATATCAACAAGTAATGTTTGCAGACTGGATTCCAAAAATTGTAGTTCATTCATCAATACCATGTAAAAGAATAATTCGTCACTAGGTTCCCATGAAAGAAACATCCATATATTTGAATATGATAGCAAACCGGTCTATTGTATTTCCCCCTCTTCCACCCATACTTTATGTCAGGCCTGCTTCATGTAGACATGTATCTACATCAAGTACAGTATACATCCATGATTCATTGGTAAACAAACTACACATAAATCTCAACAGAGGAAGCCGCGCTGCTCATAAAACTGTGGAATATTCCGATCTTGTCCTGTTATAGGTAAACCAGGATTTGTCTGATCATTCAAACACCTACAGCACACAGGCAGAGGTGAAAATGTCTTGGGGTTGCATAATATGGAAAATGACATAAAGCAACTAGATATGGATACAAGTTGTTTACCAGTAGCCAGATGTTAAAAGTAATGACTTTTGATAATGAAAGTGATAGGAAATGAGCTCTGAAAATCAAAATTGGAGTAGATGAGTAAACCCCAAGCATGGTGTTGTTAGCAAAGGAGATGGGAATAGACATGTTAGTATTTAAAGTGGTAGGGCTAAACTAAAGTAGGCTTCACACTAACTTTTTT